>QANX01008132.1:7049-105698 GCA_003254975.1 Ochetophila trinervis | reverse complement strand
GGTACCAAAGTCAAAATAAAAATAAAACCACAAAAAAAGTCAAATTTTTTGTATCTCTTCTCTCCCTCTCACTTTCGGCCTCCACAAGCAAAACAGAGATTTGTTGGCCCCTGCACGTATGAGAAGAAGAAATTGATCTTAATTTTTTATAAGTGTTAAATATATTTAGAAGGAAAAAAATTTAAAATAAAATTAGCAATTGTGACACAAATGTTTAAAATNAATATGCTGCATCAAAAGTCTTTATCCTTCATTATTATGTATATTAATTTATTACATACGATTATATATTTTACTAAAAAAACAAAACTAGTTAAATTTGAGATTCTTTTTATTAACTAAAGGTATTATAAACAGCTAGCCTAAACTATATATATCTAGTGAGAGCTCTATAAATGTGCTTTTGTGTACTTTAAAAGACTGAAATTTTTGAAGGAGTACTAGAAATATAAGTATGATTATGAAGAGAATGTGGAGAATAGTAATAATATATATTGGGAATATTATTGATGAGAGTGCAGTATATGTCATGTGTAGCACATGACGCAAACAATATTAACAAGTTCCCTCCCCCTTCATTATTCGATATCAATATTGCTTACTTTACGAACAACTTAGGAGTTAGGTCACTTAATTTGTGAGTGCTTGATGATGTCATTTTATTTTTGCTCTGGCATCACTCGTACCGGGCGCATTGTTGATCATAAATGCTTGGAGGGAAGATGGAACCGGTTCTTATGAAAATTTTGAATTTATGTAATTAGTTTGTTAGTGTTAGTTTTGATTGGTGTAATTGTTCTCTGAATGAATGCGCCCATTTGATTGCAAAGTGGGCTGCTGATCATGAGTTTACTGATGAACTTTGATATGAATTTCTTTCTAAATCGATTTTTGAATGCCTGATTGAGTTTACTGTACCTCTAACTGATTCAGGCTGTTTGTTTCTTTATAAGCCTTTCCTTTTGGTTTATAAAACCTTTTCATTTAGCAAAAAAAAAAATGCTTGGAGGGGATTCAAGTAAGCCTTGCAAAATGTTACATGACACGGCACGATATGACATGATAATTTGCAGGTTTAGGTCTGCGATATTGGATCAAATTGATATCAATGTCACACGATAAGAACACATGTTCGAACATGTTAACACGATTTGTCACGATAAAACACGGTAAAAAAAATATTAATTTAATTATTTCTTTATAGCTAACTTTTTACATTACTTTTTCTATTTTAAGAAACTATAAAATTCATATTTTATTTCATTGAAAAATGACAATTTTTATATCTATTTATATATTGATATTTTGTTTTAGTTTTTATCTTTTTTATTACTTATATTGGATGTACAATTTTAGTTTGGTTTATAATATTTTGAATATTTTTAAATTGACAATTGTAATGCATAAATTTTTTTTTCTTTAGGCATGATAAATATTTAATATAGCTTTAATTCGTAATATTTTATATATTTTGAATTCACAGTTATTAATTATGTTGAATTTTAGTATGCTAATACATTTTTTTAAGACGTTTGGCTTATCATTTGAATATGTATTTAGACTTAGTAGACACAAATTAAACACGACACGAACACAGAACAACACGGCACGAATATGGTTCAACACGAATGTTTAATGGGTTGGGTTCGGATGAAGAAAATTTGACACAAATACAAAATGACACGACACATTGTCAGGCCTAGATTCAAAGGTATTGCGAAAAAAATTTTAAATATTATTATAGAAGGAAGCGGATAGGAAAGCCAAACATGCATTAATTTATTATTATTGGTTGAACAAAACTACAAATAGTATATGGTAAGAGAGTACAACCAATAATATTATTGGTTGTAGTCTCTTACCATATTATTATTAATAAATTAATGATCCAAGAATAGAGGATTAAATGCCTACTAACAAAGAGGAACGTATCAGTGCAAGTTTCCAAGAGAAAGAGAGTCGACTTCTTTAATCTTTATATAGTTTTTACTTTGATTATTATGTGATACACATTTTGTAAAGATATATATATATATACATATATGTTGTACTGATATTCATCTAGTATCTTAAAACAACAATAAAAGTATTTGCGTTTTTTATTCTTCCTCATTTTTTTTCTCAAACTTATTCATGGTATCAGAGCCGGTTCGATCCGTGACTTTAGCTTTCTGCACAGCTTTTTTAGTAAATAATTTTATTTTCGCTTAATTATTTTATTTTTATTAATTAGCTTACCAATTGATTTCATGCTTAATTTGTTTGATTTTAGTCTATTGTTGCTCTTAATCACTTTGATAAAGTCCCAGATGATTTATCGCCACCAGTATATTGATCCTCCATAATATAGGACCAACGATCCTGTTGTGAAGTCTATCAAAGCTATAATCTAGCAAGATACCTTATGAAAAGCTTCGTAGCTTATATGGTCAAATATATATTAAGGATGGTGCCACAATGTTGTCTATCTTGTTTCATTCTCTTGAGATGTGGTTCGTCCTATTTGAAGATATATGGTGTTTGGTTGTTACTAACACGTTATTTAAAATAAATAAATAAATAAAAAAGACGAATGATTTATGAAAGAAGCTAGTCAGCCATCCAAAAAAAGAAAAGTTATTGTGGCAATGTGATTTTGTTCGTGCAAAAATAAATAAATAAATAAAAATTAAACGCAAAATGAATTTCAAGAATATCCTTCAGATTCCAAAGATTATCAAGAATTCATAAGCCTTTGTCAATATGCTAATTTAAACCCTAAAAAAAAATAATAAATAAATAATAATAATAATTTAGATGCTGAATCTTAAAAGAAATAAAGAAAAAAAAAAAAAAACACAGTCTAGCAAATAGCGGTATATGATGCCTTAATTTATTGGATTGATGTTTAAAAAAAAAAATCTCATCTGAAAGCATTCCCATGGAAAGTCTTGTATTCTTATGTAAGAATTATCTAAAATTAAAATTAAAATGTAGGAGAGCATACTAATTAACCATCGAAAGTGTTGTAATCTTATGTATGAATAATCTGAAATATCCAAAGTCTTCTGTTAGATGACCCTTGTAAGCATTTGTTTAGGGAAACTGGAGTGGATTAGAAGCTTGAAGGCTCAAACATTTCCATCCTAGGAGGGCCATCAAAGAGTTTCTTGGATATTGCCTTCTTCCCTCCATTGGTAAATGGTTGACTTTGAACATAATGCTAGACTCATGTCACATAATTATGTGATTAAATCTTATATTCAGCTTCAGTATGGCCTACGCTTAAATGATAAAAAGGGCCTAAACTTAATTAAGTTAGAATCCTATATTAATTACTTCCTCGTTCATTAACAAATAACAATATTATTTCCTCAATTCCCCTTTCTCTACCAGTTCTTGTATGACAATCCTCCATCTGGTAGATGAAATCTAATTTGTGCATAAAATCTTTCATCTAATCTCTCTCTCAAAATCCTTAATCAATTTTGTATATCATCCCATATCTAATCTTTTTTTTCCAAAACTCAATAGAATTTTCCATGGTCAACACCTAGTCAACCATTAATTAGCTCGTCGATCACTAATCAATCGCTCATCCACCATTAGTCAACTATTCATTGACCAACCGTCAACTCGTCAACCATTAGTTATTCATATTATAAATGTTTTGTTATATTTCACAAGCAATACATTTATCGAACTCAAAATGGTTTGGGCTGCAAAAATGCTTTGCGGTAATTAATTAATTACCGTAGAGGGTTTCTGCAGTCGAATACATTTTGAGTTTGATATACAATTTAAAATTGATATTATTTTTTAATTAATTAGTGAATTTCATTACACAGGTTACAGTGAAACATGTTACAAGTGTTGACAATTCAAAATTACCTTCTTAAAAATAATTTCCGTTTAAATTAAAGTATTAATTAGTTATTTTCTCTTTCAACCATTAATTTTTTTCTCTTTCATACGGAAGAAATTTACAGTGTCAAATGAATTTTTAGCAAAAAAAAAAAAAAGAGAAAGAAAGTGTCAAATGAGTAACTTCATCAATATATGAATATATATTAAATGTGAATACATTCTCGAGCACAAAAATTTCATATACTCAAATTTCAAAATTTTATTTAGTTAAATTTTTAACATTTATAATTATAATTCCTTTACATATTTTTATTTTTATTTTTTAATTTGCCAGAGCTTCCTCTGTTTAATTCGTTAAAGCCCATCCCAAATCAACAAAAAAAGAAAAAAATAACATGATTAAATTTCTGCCCTTTTTATTTTTTTTTCATTTGGACATTACAATTTACAACAAAATATAATTTACTGGGTTATGCTTTATTAGTATTTAAAAAAAAATTGAAATGTATTAGTAATTTTAAATTGGATAAAAGAAATATGCATTGATTTTGTTTGAATCTTTTAGAAGACTTTTTTCTTTGCCTTTTTCTATTTTTCATTTTCTGATGGAACCCTTCAACTACTTTGTTTACGCTTTTTTGATTTGTTCATTTATTTTCTTATTCTTGCTTTGACTTGCAGTCAATGTGGAAGACTTTGGTAGGTGATCAATGTTGAAAAATTGTGGTTTGGATGAAAGAAATATGGATATGGCTTTTCTAAATATAAAGTTTTTATGTAGTGGATATATAATATTACATAAAGAGTACAGAATTTTAGTTTATTTACAAATACGGTGCAAGAAGCAATTATTCCCACTATAGTACTCTTTGACAAACATTTTTTAGAGTAAAAAATACAACGGTTGCAATTGCTCAAATGCTTTGACAAGTAAACGAACGTTTTATAACGCCCAAAATATCATTTTTCTGATTAAAATAATCAATAAATTGATCCAAATAAATTTAAAACTTTAGTTAGTTAAATAACATTGATAAGAACATGCCATCAGCACAGTTATTTTCTACCTGCATGCAAACATTCTTATAAAATAGTAACTTACAAATACTAGAGAAATCGTTAATTGATGAAATATGTAAAACCGACAAGTTAATACTGTTCTCTATTCATATCTGGTTCTCTTTCTACCTACAAAACATTCTACAGGCCAATGAACAAAAGAAAGAAAAAAAAAAGTATTCTTTCACTCTGTCAACATAGTCAAAATAGGCATCTCTCCAAGACCTCTTGATGATCAAAGTGCCTAATGAAGAAGCCTAGCTGCTCAACTATTGGATCACCAACATCACCATCGTTCTCTTCTTGATGATCAAAGGCATCCCACAGAGGCCAACATTGCCTTGATATATAGATTGATGGATCTTCAAGGGTCTGATATTGCCTTGATAAGTTATTGTACATATGACAGATTCAAATGATTCAGATATGTTAAAGAAGGCATGCTGAGTAGAACTGGTCCAAAAAGTTGGTTCTTTTAGAGATCAAGAGTTTCTATGCTTTTCAAGTTGCCAATGTCTGCTGGGATATACCCTGTCAAATAATTAATCGATAAATTTAAAGCGACCAATTTTATGAGGCTTGTTAGCTCCGCCGGAATCTCCCCTGAGAAGTTATTGTTAGAAAGAACAAGGCTGTTGACAATTGATATAGTGGAGTACATATATTCCATCATTCTTCCTTTCGACACTATTTCGAAACTTCCATTGACTAATGCTGTATCAGAATCTGCAAGTACGGATTTCATACCTTTCAGATTGCCAATGCAATATGGAAAATGACCTGACAGAGAATTGTATAAGATGGAAAGATGCAGAACTCTGAAGGAATTTCTCCAGTGAAGAAGTTGGACCGCAAGCGTAAAATCAATAAATTTGGCATGGTTTCTCCTATCCAAGATGGAAGTTTCCCAGAAAATTTAAATTTGTTATCACAAAGATCAAGACTAGCCAAGCCTGTGCAATTTTTCAAAGATGAAGGAAGTTCAAGTGAAAGATTATTGTCAGAGAGAACTAAAAATTCGAGCAAACGAAGATTACCTATTGAACTTGGGATTGTTCCACAGAGATGGTTGTTAGAGAGATCAAGGCTGCTGACAAATCGTGTGGTGATGGTGGAATTGGTATTTGACACTGTACTTCTTGTAAACATTAATCCTAAGTGTGGTAGGTCGTACAGACCTCTTTATTCATCGATATTGATTCAGATCTCATGCCACTCGGATTACCAATGAAAAACTATTGTGTGAGAGATCTAATATGGAAGATTGGAAAATTAAATGATGTTTAAATGAGACACCCTTTGACTAGAAGAAATCAACCATTATGATGCATCAAAAGTCTTTACCCTTCATAATCATGCATATTTAGTACACAAGACATTTTACTAAAAAAAAAAAAAAATGTTTAAATTTGAGATTAATTCTTTATTAATTAATATATATAGGGCTAGTCTAAACTAGCTAGTGAGAGCAAAATTATATATGTATATCTTATATCTTATAAAAGAGAGTAAGATGTATATGTGGATTTCCGTTTTTTTTCAATGTCTTTTTTTTTTTTTAGCAAAACGACGTCGTTTTCGGTGTTTTAAAGAAAAGAAACAAAGATTCAAAACGGTGTCATTTCCTTACCTTAGGGATTGTTATCTTCCTAAACCATTCGATGTTTTTGCCAGAGACCCAAAGCAGCCATCGATTCACTCATTCACATATTGCTGCGAGTGTTCTCGCTCACCGAAAATCGGTGCCAGAGCTCTGCTATTCTGTTAAGGTACTGATTGTTTTCCACTTCTATGAATCACATTGCCTAATTTTTTAGTTTTTTGTTGTTGTCTAATATCGGGAGTTTTCCGGGGATTAATTTATGATATAATATTATTGTAGAATTCATTGTATAGTTGAACAGTTCAAAAATTATGCATTTTTATACCAGCACTTTTTTTTTTTTTTTTTTTTGCGGTATCAATTTAATTCACAATTTTTTTTTATTTGTCTTCATTCGATTGAAGAGGAATCCTAACGTGATTGGCTATATTTGAAGGTGTGTGGTGAGCTATTCATTTTATTATGTTGTTGACAAGATCTAAAGTGTTCATCTTCATCTTATTTTTTCGTTTTTTTCTTTGTGAAGTTAAAATTTTCTAGTTTGTTATAAGAAAATGGGCTCTCGGCTGTGAATTATGAGTAGCTCTATGGCTAAATAGTTTGTTGACCACCAAATTTCCCTGTTTGTATATTTGTGTTGATCCTTTATATACATAATTTATAATGGGATATATGGGAATTAAAATCAGTTTGGTTATTTATGATCGATCAAGCTTGTAGGTTTATATAGGTGGAGATTTCTGTTTGAGTAATTGTTATTTTCATTTTTTTGATTTTTGTTCTATGTTTTTGGGGTCTTTATAGCAAGTAAAACAAAGTTGAAAACATATATAAGAAAATGGGCTCTTGGCTGTGAATTATGAGTAGCTCTATGCCTAAATAGTTTGTTGACCACCAAATTTTCCTGTTTGTATATTCATGTTGATCCTTTATATACATGATTTATAATGGGATATATGGGAATTAAAATCAGTTTGGTTATTAATGAATCAATCAAGCTTGTAGGTTTATATAGGTGGAGATTTCTGTTTGAGTAATTGTTATTTTCATTTTTTTGATTTTTGTTCTCTGTTTTTGGGGACTTTCATATGAATTATTATTTGTTTATAACAAAAAGTTTGAATAACAGAGTGGTGAAAAATATGATTTAATTACTAGATTTATAAATTTTATATGCATTAACTGATTTAATTTTAGGGTGGGAAAACTGTTGTTTTTGTTGTGATATTTGCATTAAGTTCTGCTATTAAACCTATATTGATATTTTACTTTTATATGTATAAATTGACAGTCATTTATTCTTTTAATAGAGCAGAAAAAAGAGTTTTTTTAACCAAGAATACCATTCATTCCAATAGAAAATGTGAAAGATACTTTTTGTTTCAAAAGAAAACAGTTTCCTATTAGATTGTGTTTTGCTATGACAATCAATAAAGCTCAAAGGAAAACACTAAACTATGTTGGTGTTTATTTGAGGGAGCCTGTATTTTCTCATGAACAATTATATGTAGCTTTGTCTAGAGCTAAAACTGGTGATTCAGTTAGAGTTTTTAACTGTGAAGATTTAATGAATAAAGGAGATTGTAGGTTGACAAAAAATATTGTATTTCAAGAATTATTGTCATTGGTAAATTGTTAGAAATGATCTTTCTATGATTATTTTAAATCAATTATGTATAGTGTATTAGATTTATTGACTGCTACTTCAATGTGAGTTTCTTTTTTTTGTTCCTAATTTGGACTTTCAGTGAGTTTTTGCAACTGATAATATTTTAATATATATTATTGTTATTAATTTTTTCAGGTAATTAACTTGTATATAATCAAAAAAATGCATGCTTCAATTTTCGGTACAAAAATTATAGTAAATAGGTTATACACTTAATTGCATTTTATGTGGCTAATATTTTGATTATATATGCTTCGATGTGTTTTGTTCAGTTTGTTTGTGATTTAAGTATCTTTGTTTGGTTCAAAATTGTCCTATTCTACTGTCAAAGTCTTATTGGCTCCAAGTGGTTAGTTTATCATTTTCTACTCTCTTGCAAAATTGAAAAAATTAGGATAATTGGATTATGAAAATATATTTTTGATAAAAGTTGGATTTCATTTCAACCTCAATCTAGATGACTTTGTTTAGTTTTGCTTATAGTATTTCTTTTTCTTCTTTTAATGGTGGCATTGTAATTTGTTGTTTAGTGCGTGATAACTCATGGATCATCATTTCCAAGCAATGTGAAGGAAAATTTGTCCTCTTCTATGTTAGTAAGGGATGAGTGGGATTACAATGTTTCCAGTCTGCCTAAGGGATCAAACTCCGTTAAATTGCTGGAAATCGTGCTTCTTTCCCCAATTTGGTGCTGATCCAAAGTGGATATGGACCTTATGGTTTCTCACTTCCTTGGTATAGTGTTAAGAGCTTTTCCAGATCTAAAACATTCAAGAAACCAAACTAAAAACAATCTAAACTACTCAAACAACACAGAATTTTATGAGGTTCGATTCAAGATTGAATCTACATCCTCAAAGCTCCACCAAGAACTCAACTTGCACTATGAATCAAGAAATTTAGAGATTATAGAACTCTCTCTTCTCTCTATTTCTATACCTGAAAACCAAACCCAATAATGCCCTTTTACAACCTCTCTCAACTCACACAACTCTCACCCAAGAGAATCCTAAAGAGAAAGAGAGAATCAGAAGAGATTACAAGAGAGAAGAAATTATGATTCCAAATTACTAGAGCTTTTGCGATCTTTGCGTGAAGAAGAAGAAGTTGTGTTTTATAAGCTTTCTTAACTTTATACTAGAAAATATGTTAAGTCAGCATCCTCCTCAACCAATCAAATACAATCAGCTTTGGAAACATATTAAACTGAAATAAGTTGGACGACACCGTATTGCTTATTTCATTCCTCCAAAACGAACAAGCTCTCTTCTTTCTAAATCACATAATAACCTTACATATAGGTTAGTATTGCAAAGCATGATTAAATATTTTAATGGTTCAGGCTGTTTGCTGCGTTTTTTTGTTTGTTTGTTTTCCTCCTTTGAAATTTCTGTGGTTTTGGTTCTAATCTTCGAAAAACCCCTCCATACATGTTAAAGTATAGATTTTATGTTTTCCTGCTTCAGTTTCTTTCCAAAATTGGGGGCCCACTGAGAAGGAAAAAACAGTCAATTTGATGAATCTTTGTAACAAATTGGCTTCTCGTTCTACTGAGTACAAACCTGGGGTAATATAATTATGAAATGGTAGTTTTTTTTTCCCCCTCTGTGAGGGAGGGGGAGGGATTGGGCAGATGGTGTGAGCATATCAGAATATGATTGCTAGGATTATTTGCATTCCCAATAAGTTATTCTTTACCTTCTTATAATAAATTGCACACTATTACTTTCATTTACAACTCATTTAATTATTAATCTACCACTTATGATACTATTTATTCTTTATGTTTTAGAATATCAAAAGATTTATAGTTGTAAGTTTTATGATAACTTAAATTGTATTAAACAAGAAAAATTTAATAGAGAATATGATTGCTAGGATTATTTGCATTCCCAATCAATTATTCTTTACTTTATAATAAATTGCACACTATTACTTTCATTTACAACTCATTTAATTATTAATCTACCACTTATGATACTATTTATTCTTTATGTTTTAGAATATCAAAAGATTTATATTTGTAAGTTTTATGATAACTTAAATTGAATTAATTACATAAATAGTTTATCTTTAGAGATTTATATTGTATTTTTTTTTTAAATAAAAGGAAAAGATGCAATTGCTACATTTGATTGATTTTTGTAAGAGCATGTTCTAAGATATAATTTGGGAAAATAAAAAAAGTTAAAACCATATTTTTTTTCTCCTTTTTGTGCTGGTTGTAGTATGCACTACAAAAAAAATAGACCTTTTGTGACGGAAGCAATTGCGTCACAAGGTATATTATTTGTGACGGATTCGTCACATAAACAACCAACTGTGACGGTAACTAACCCGTTACAGTGCTTTCGCAATAGCCCCAACACAAATTCTCTTCAGTGACCGTTTACTGTTTATCATCACTAAAAATGAATTTTTAGTGACGGCAAACAGCCGTCACTTAAAGTCCGCCTAATTGTAATTTTCCGGCGAGTCACCGCCGGCAAGTATTAAGTGACGGCTAATATTCCGTCACAATAATGAAGTTTGTGACGGAATAGTGACGGTTAACCGTCACTGTTACTTAAATGTGGCGGACATACAACCGTGACAATTGGGATTTTTAGTCACGACATTGTGACGGTTTTCCGTCACAAAGTCACAACTGTGACGGAGTAATCGTCACTGTTACTTATTTGTGACGGCAAAATACACGTGACGAAAGAACAGTTTTGTCACGACGTTGTGACGGATTTCCGTCACAGTTGCCCTTGACGTTGTGGGGCCAACATCGCGTTTCTGTGCCAGTTTTGTGACGGGTTGCTGTCACTTATATATAGTTGTCACGGTTTTTGTCCGTCACATAATCATTGTTGTTGTGACGGTTTTGTGACGGTTTCCCGTCACGGATATTTATTTGTCACCGTTCTTAGCCGTCACTTATACATATTGTTTTTGTGACTGTTTTGTTACGGTTATCCGTCACACATAAGTTTTTGTGACCGTCATTAAGGAAAGTTTATTGAAAGGTATTTTGTTTTTTCCCCGTCACACTATACCATTTTGTGACAGATTCTTTGTTTAATGTTTGAAATACCAGGGAGGCATCTAGTTTATCCTTTCCCTGTAATTGTGACACTCAAGCAATATATCATTATGACATCACAACACCAATTGTATAATAAACATATTAAATTCATCACTAACAAATTGCATTTAATTTATCAAGACACATTTATATGAAAACATGCTTGCACAACCACGTTTGCTAATTACATACCATCCTTCCTTAACATTATACACAACATCTAACTTGTCCACTAGGTTGAACAAATTTTTCATTCAAGCACTTCCAGCACTCTAGTGCTTGAATTAAAAATTATGTCCTACGATTTTGATAACCCAAAAACAAAAGTTCAGCCACCAAATTCCTATATGTGAACAAATTCAATTTTAGAATGTAATAAAATGCATTTAAACCCTATACTATTTTTTATTTTTGGATAGTCTATACATATATATACTTAATTTGTTTAAAGTTTAATATTCAATTGATGAGTTTTGGTAGGTTCTTTTCTGCTATAATTGTTATTAGTGTATCAGTGTCGGGTGCATTTGCATGAAAAATCCATTTTTTGTTCTTTCTTGGTCAACCACCTTGACCTAATTACATATATANAAATTAGACACAACATTTGGTTTTTTCATTCAATATTCAAAATGATAACCCAAAACATATATATATATATATATATATATATATTTTGCCTTTAACACGNTTTTTAACTAGAACTTAAGTGAGAGGTGACAATGGAAGAGGCTCTTTTGGGAAAGTGCGAATTGGAAGAAAAAAAATGGACCATGACAGAGGAGTTGAAGAAGCTGATATCCATGGCGGCTCAAATGGTGGTGGTGACTGTGTGTCAGTACCTCATACAGGTTGTATCAGAGACGATGGCTGGACATATTGATGAACTCTCACTCTCCAGCATCGCTATCGCCAACTCTTTCACCAGCGTCACCGGCTTCAGTCTTATTGTAAAGCTTTCTTATCTCTCAATCTCACTTCGTCAATTATCATTCATCCACTTTTACACCAAAAGCATATTATATATATATATATATATATATATACAGATATGATATAANTATATATATATATATATATGAAAATTCTAAAATAAGTATATTTTTATTTTATTAAAATAAAAATTATCATTAAAAATATATTTTCAATGACAAATATAAAAATATTGTCATTGTTAGTTTATTTTTAGTAATAATATTTTCAGATTTGACGATTAAAATGAAGATATCTCTATTGTAAAATTATTCATATATATATATATATAATTTCCTGTCACGCAGTTATCCATAAATTTTTAACTTTTAGATCATCACTGATAATCTATTTTAAATTGTCGGTTACAATAAATTATTATCTACGATATATAAATTAAAAATTTATAAATATTCACATCATAAAAATACTGTATATTACTCCATGTTACTGTAAATTGCTCCATGTTCTCTGTGTCTCTTGCCCTAACAAGTACTATTTATGTGATGGCCAACCTAAAATGATAATAAAGAATAATAATTAAACATGTTATGAAATTTTCAATATTAAGAAGAAAGTTATAATTCATTAAGAATAATTCCATGAATATATATATATATATTTTAGGATTTTCTGTTCGGAATTCGTTTCGGATAATGTGTATCCATCGTTGGATATGCATGATAAAAAATTTACACACCTATCCAACCTTGGATATTTATTGTCTCTGATGAATCCCAGATAAAAAATTCTTGATAAGAGAATTACTATATGTATATATATATTTTTGTTTTAAATATAATGTATTTAGTTTAAGTTTGCATAACCATGATATATGAATGACTGAATTGAAAAGATTCAAGCAGCTTGGAATGGCTGGTGCATTGGAAACTTTATGTGGACAAGCTTATGGAGCAGGACAATATGAGAAGCTGGGCATGTACACTTACTCTGCTATGATTTCTCTGCTTTTGGTCTGTTTACTTGTATCTCTCCTCTGGATATTCGTCGAGAAGTTGCTTCTATTCATAGGCCAAGACCCTTTAATATCCCATGAAGCTGGAAAATACTCGATCTTACTCATCCCTGCACTATTCCCATATGCTATTCTCCAATCACTCATTCACTATTTCCAGTGCCAGGGTCTAATCCTTCCAATGCTCCTTAGCTCAATTTCCCATTCTGTGTTTCCACATTCCTGTTTGTTGGGCTCTAGTTCATAAATTGGAACTAGGAAGCACTGGAGCAGCAATTTCCATTTGTTTATCATACTGGTTGAGTGTGATCTTTCTTGGTTTATATACAAAGTATTCGTCAAATTTCGAGAAAACCCGTTTGGCCTTTTCAACTGATGTGTTCTTAAACATAAAAGAATTCGTTTACTTTGCTGTCCCTTTTGCTCTTATGCTTTGGTAATTTCTCCTTCCTACTTAGATATATATTTTCCGTTTGTTGTATTGGATTAAACTGGATTGAACTGGACTATTTTAAGTCTTGTCCAATTAAGTTACATTATACATGAAATAGTCCAGTTCAATCGAGTCTAGCTTCTTAACATCCAATAATTTTTTATTTCTTTATTATTGTTTTTGCTAATGATCATATAGTCTTGAATGGTGGTCATTTGAGCTGCTCATTTTACTATCTGGACTTCTACCGAATCCAGAGCTAGAAACTTCAGTCCTTTCGGTTTGGTAAGCATGCTATTTTATCTTTGACTATATGAGTTTAGACTAAAGTACCATGATTAATTGCTAATGACCTTACACATTTTTGTGAGCCTTCAGCCTTACAACTACTACATTACACTATTACATTCCTTATGCGGTTGGTGCTATTGCAAGGTAGGCCTAAACGCATACAAAAACTATATCTCTGTTTGGAGAAAAAGAAAGTTAATTCATTGTTCCATAAATGCGTTTGATATTTTGTAGCACTCGAGTCTCGAATGAATTGGAATTCGCAGGCAGCTAAGATGGCTGTTTATGCTGTTGTAGTGGTTATTGCAATAGAGGCAGTAGTTATGAGCATAATTCTGTTATGTTGTCGATCTTTTATTGGATATATTTCAGCAATGAAAAGGAAGTTGTGGACTATGTGGAAAAAACTAGCTCCATTGCTTTCTCTCTCATTTATCATTGATGGACTACAAGCTGCATTTTCTGGTATGTTTCCTAGTTTTAATAAAAATATCATGTATGAATCATTATTAATTATCCATGTAAAGACATATAAAATAGGTTTAATTTTTAGTCTCAAGATTTACAAAATGATATGGTTACAATTGAAATAATGCGAGTACTACTTATTACAATGTAATTAAACAATTTCTCTAAGTGTCATTATGTTTGTGATCACAAATTTAGTGGAAATCTAGGGAATATATTGTTTGCTTGAAAACGGATTCCCTTCAAACTTTACCACAAACCAAAGAGGAACTAGACAATTTTTAGTAATTATCTTTATTCTTTAATTATCTACCTTGCCTTTTTTTCTTCAAATAGGTATATATATACACACACATAGTCGCTTTTAATCAATATTTCAATAATGATTGCTAATTAAGGTATTGTTTGGTAACATGTTTTTTTTTTAATATATCTGATTGTGTTTAACTTGATTATTTTACATGTTTATAGTGTTAACTAATAGTAATTAGTGTTTGTTATACATCTCAAATAACTTATAAACTTTAAAAGGAAAAAAAAAACAATTAATTGAAATGTCTAGTGAATTCTAAGTACCACTAACTGATACTTACAAACATATGAGATGAGTAAATTATACATATTTAGGTAATTAAAAAAAATGGTATTACATACGGTAAATTACCACATTACCAAAGGACACCTAAGTTTTTCTGTTGGGGAGTTTTTAACTGGACAATAATTTAGTTGTCTGTATCTTCTTTTTCATTTGAGCATGCCAAGGTTTTTTTTGTTTTGTTGTTGTTGTTGTCGTCATCATCATTAGGTATTGCTAGAGGATGTGGATGGCAAGATATAGGGGCCTATGCCAATCTGGGTTCTTATTACTTAGTTGGAATTCCCATAGCCGTTGCTTTGGGTTTTCTTCTAAATCTTAAGGGAATTGGTCTATGGATAGGGATACTGACAGGGTCTACTGTACAAGTAATTTTGCTTGGGCTTATAACATCCTTCACAAATTGGCAAAAACAGGTAAGCTTTTCCTTTATCTTATTGTTATTACTTTTAGAATGCTATATTAGCCATATCTATGAAGAATTCTATTATATGTTAATTAATGTGAATGTGGATTAAACACTTCTAATACTAAACTTTTTTTTTTCTTTTTTTTGGGATTCTACAGGCAAGTAATGCAAGGGAAAGAATATTTAAGGAGACAACAAATGAGAGTGCCTTGGCTTACACAAATGAATAACAAATGTGCTACAAAAATGGTATCGAAAAAATATCAAATAAAACATAAAACAGAAAAATTTACAACAATTGTCTATGTCTTCAACTCCACTGGAGAACAATTATTATATTATTTATAGTGTTTGAAAAATTACAAATACTCAATCCCATACACACAACACATATAAAAAGCTAGCAAATTTTCTCAATAATCACGAACATAAAATCTAACCCTAGAATACACAAAATCAAAGAAGGAGATAAATTTTGATACTTTCGATTAGTTAATTTTGATATAAAAGGATAACTATCAATAATATTAGAAGTATAGTATAGTCTATCCATTTTTTTTGGTGAATAGTATAGTCTATCCATATATTCACTATTATAGACAACTTTTATAAATCTATACGAGGTCGACATAAATCCACATCAATTAACAAAACGATTGGGGTCCAAGTCCTTCATTTTTCACAAGCAGAATTTTTAATGTTAAATCCAACATAAACGGTCAAGAGATGGTTTGCTTTTTCTCTGTCGAATTGATCTCCTTTTTCTCGAACTTTTAGTCCCTTTTTTCTCTTTCGTTCCCAAGGGGAACAGGGAACGGGGCCCATTTTCCACTATTTTTAACAAACTAAAACTTTCATTTTTTAAAGCTAAAAAAGTTTCGAAAAGAGAGCCAACCGCAATGGCCGCTGATTAAAGCGTTAAAAAGGACACTTCTGTACCAAGCGCTTTTTTAACCTTATTATTATTTAATCAGTTTATATTAAATTGTATTTATTTTGTTAAAAGTTTATTTTACTCATAACCTTAGTTATATTTAAACGTTGACCAATAAATTACGCTATACCTGTATTTGTATATTTTATTTAGAAATATCTCGTAACACTGCTATATTTTTAGTTTTCACAGCTACGTGTGGATGCAAATGCTCTCTCCATGCCAATTGCTGGTGGTGGGTGAAGAAATTAGCCTAGTCAGCCAACTTGTTTTAGATGTCCCAACCTCTTCTGTTTGTAATTCGAGCTTTACCAATGGTGTCGGTCACATCTTCTTCTTCTTTTCTTCTTTTTTTCTTTTCTTTTTTTAATCAAGATAATTCTTATAATTAAATCTTTATATTTAGCATTTGAATTTACCAAATCTTCGTAATGATGGCAACATCTCGAATAGATCCAAAGAGGATGTAAATATGTCAGATTATCTGTTCATTCTTTCTGCATTTTGAGAAAATTGCGTATTTGAATTTTCAATCATTTTTAATTTGCCAAACGTTTTGTTTTTTTCGAAAGAACCTGCTTAAACCATGCTATGATGTCAAATTGCTTAATTTTAGAATGTTTATTACAATATGACAAAATTGAACCGTGTAATTAGGTTAACCCAATAGTACGGATTTTTTTTAATGTGTGAGCTGGCATGGAAGTATAAATTTTTTATCACAGCTTACTTTGAAATTTATTTTGTGCGTACATGAAGTTCAATCTAAATTTTATATTTAAGATTTTCATATTTAGCTATTATAAAATTTTATTTGTACATCTTTAATAAATTCACATACAATATTGATTTAGATATAATTATTTTCTATTAAAAAGATTATTATATTGTTTGTAACATTAATAAGACAAATTCAGACATGGTAAAAGCAGCAATCCAGAAATATTCAGAAACCCAATTAAAGGGCATCTCTTCTAGAACTGAATAAGAAACTGACCAATCTACTTAAACTAATATTATGTCCAAACTCAAAAAAATAATAAAAATAAAAAAGTATCGAATCAAGATAATATAAATAAACTGAAAAGTTGTCTGACCGTAGTTATAGTCAATTATAAATTCATGTATCTTTGAAGTTTGAATACATGAATCATGAAGCTTCCATTATCTTACAGCCTTTATATACTAATTAACATTTTTTCTTTTTGATATTGATTTTATATAAAAATTCATACATGTGATTGTCTCTTTATCATAAAGTTCTAACCATGTGAATTAGCCAAACCGACAAAACCCATGAAAGACTCGTATAGATTATAGACTTCCCTTTTTCGAATTTTCGGGTAACATATATAGGAATCTGAATCATCCTAATAATTTAAAGCAACTATCCGGTTGGTCTAACTTGGTGAAAAAACAAAGAAACAAAAAGCTTAGTAATATCTATTTTATTTTAATTTGTTACCATTTGACTGCCTAGCTGTTAATTCCTCTCCTTTTATATTGAAGATGTTTCTTTTTCTTGATTTCAAATGTGTACACCTAGATGTAAACCCTTTGAAAATGTATTAGTTTGACTACGAATTCAATAATTTCCACCAGCGCATATAAAATAAGCTTTTGGTTGGTGCTTTCAGTGGTAAAAAGGTATTGTTTTTGTTAAGAAAAAAAAAATATAAAAGAAGTAATAATTATCTTTCTAACAGTTTTTTTTTTTTTTTATANAAAAAAAAAAAAAGAAAAAAAAAAAAAAAAAAAAAAAAAGCCTCCTAACTTTTCATGTGAGGTGGAGTTATTTTTGTCACATATGTATGAAAGCTCCACTTTTGTTATAATTTTATTTGTCACCCACCCCTTTATATATATAACTTCATTATAATTTTTTTTTATCTAAATTCGTGCAAAATAATTATATAAAATTAATAAAATGTGATAAAAAATTTACACGTTTATATATATATATATATATGTGTGTGTAACACATTTGTGTTTCACACTAGTATTTGACATTGTGAGAGGCAAGGCAATGGCCATGGAAGAGAAAGAGGCACTATTAGGAAAGAAGTGCGAAGAGAAGACATGGCCGACAAGGAATGGTCTGAAGGAGGAGTTAAAGAAGCTGGCATCCATGGCGGGTCCGATGGTGGTGGTGAGCGTGTGTCAATACCTGTTGCAGGCTGTTTCTGTCATGATGGCCGGACATATCGACGAACTCTCTCTTTCCGGTGTTGCCCTCGCCAATTCTTTCACCAATGTCACCGGCTTCAGTCTTCTTGTAAGCTTTAATTTCTCAATCTCTCAATTTATTATTTTTTATTCTACCATTTTTATCAATTAGCCTTGTGTTTTAGACTAAAACTTCAAATGGGATTCTCTATTTTTTCTTTTTTTACTCAAAAGAAAAAAAAAAAAAAAAAAACGAAGCAAAGTTGAATGATTAAATGTCCCAAAAAACTTTGAAATTGGGTCTCTAGCTTATCTTGTTGCACAGTGATTTACTCAAGTTGAAAATTCTAACTGCGCAGATAGGAATGGCCGGTGCAATGGAAACTTTATGCGGGCAAGCTTATGGAGCAGGGCAATATCAGAAGCTGGGAATGTATACATACTCTGCTATGATTTCTCTGCTTTTGGTTTGTTTGCCAGTGTCTCTTCTTTGGATATTCGTTGAGAAACTGCTCGTATTCATAGGCCAAGACCCTTTGATCTCTCATGAAGCTGGAAAATACTCCATCTTACTCATCCCTGCACTGTTTGCGAGTGCTATTCTCCAATCGCTCATTCGCTTCTTCCAGTGCCAGGGTCTAATCCTTCCAATGCTTCTAAGCTCGTTTTCGACTCTGTGCTTCCACATACCTGTTTGTTGGGTTCTAGTTCATAAATTCGAACTGGGAAGTACAGGAGCAGCGGTTTCCATTTGTTTATCATACTGGTTGAGTGTTATATTCCTTGCTTTGTACATGAAGCTTTCTTCAGATTGTGCGAAAACCCGTGTTGTGTTTAGGATGGACGCTTTGTTAAGAATCAAAGAATTTCTTTGCCTTGCTGTTCCTTCAGCTCTTATGGTCTGGTAATTATTATTTTATCTTTATCCCTACTATCATTGCAATGTTTGGTTTAGTTTTGGTTTTCACTTTGAGATAATTACATTTGGTGCCAATGTAATATTTTTAGTCTTGAATGGTGGTCATTTGAGCTGGTTATTCTGCTATCTGGACTTCTACCAAACCCACAGCTTGAAACTTCAGTACTTACCATTTGGTATGCTTTCTTTAACTTTTCCTATATGAGTGAATGAAGATTTTAGTACCATCAACATTGGTTTTGTTCTGATTAGTACATATATATGAGCAGCCTCACAACAACTTCATTGCACTATTTCATACCATATGGCGTTGGTGCTGCTGCAAGGTAAGCCTAAACAATATCAATATGCGTGACTAAAAAAATGTTCTTGCTTGTTACAATTTTTTTTTAAAGATGAAACTGTGTTTGAAATTTTGTAGCACTCGAGTCTCAAACGAATTAGGAGCCGGGAATTCACAGGCAGCTAGGGTGGCTGTTTATGTGGCGGTGGTGGTTGTGGTCATAGAGGCAGCGGTTTTGAGCACAATTCTCTTCTGTTGTCGTACTGTTTTAGGATATGCTTACAGCAACGAAATGGAAGTTGTGTATTATGTGCAAAGACTGGCTCCATTGCTTTCTCTTTCCTTTATCATGGACAGCCTATTAGCTGTACTTTCTGGTATGCTTTCCAAATTTAATTTTCAATCAATCATATGTGCAGCATTGAGAGCATTGTTAGCTTGATATAGCTTATGATTATGTCACCTGAATGAACAATTTATCTTTGAATCAGGAATTGCTAGAGGATGTGGGTGGCAAGATTTAGGGGCTTATTCCAATCTTGGTTCATATTACTTAGTTGGAGTTCCTATGGCTGCTATATTGGGTTTTCTTCTTAAACTAAAAGCACTTGGCCTCTGGATAGGAATACTGTCAGGGTCTACCGTACAAGTAGTCTTGCTTGTCCTAATAACATCCTTCACCGATTGGCAAAAACAGGTCTGGACTAATGAGCTTTTTCATTGGCTTTCTTCTTATTTTCTTGGGAAATGCCGGTGCTGAATTTGAAAATTTCTAATGTTATTGTGACTGTGGTGCTATAAATTTGGGAAACACTTTAAAGACTAAACACTGCTGTTTGTGTATGTATGGTGCAGGCAACCAAGGCAAGGGAGAGGATCTTTAAGGAGACGACAAATGATGAGAGTGTCTTAGCTTAGACAACAAACGAATGTATTTTTGTTTTTGTTTTTGGTTGGTGATTTCAGCAGTTTTTTGAAGGTTTGAAATTTTTTTGAAAAGTATGTATAGAGAGTCTCCTGATGTGATTAAAAATTGGAAAACTTGTAACATTATTGGAGGAAAGTTCAGCAATATAATCAAGCACCAAACAACATTTCTCTGCCTTGAATAAAAATCCAAGTACTGCTTATGATTGAAACAGGCAAAGAAATCTGCCATGGCCTCTGTAGCCAGGAGATAAGTAAAGATATCTCTGCCTTAATAAAAACAGACTCTAACAATTGTAAAATCCAAGCACTGCTTATGGTTGAAACCGGGAAAGGAATCTGACATAGCCTCTGTGGCCATGTGATAAGGAAAATAGCCTAAATTGTATTATGTTGCATTGCATATGCAGATTAAGCAAGAAAAAGGCTAGCATTCATTTTTCTCTTGGTTCATCCAACAAACCACGAGCTCAGAATTCATAGTTTTTGGGTTTTTCATGGTTTGACTTTGAAGACTACTTGGCATATGGGATTTTATTATTAGTACATCCTTTCCCATATGCATTAATTATTAAAACACTGATAAATCATTTTCCAAATTGGAGAAAACATGCAAATGCACGTTGTTGTCTGTACCCAAAAAAATAAACTAATAAGTCTAATTCTCCGACTTTTATTTCTGTTTACAAATCTTGCGTTTAAAACAGAGTAGATAGTGATCCATTTGAAAAGCTGCTTTTTGATTGCAAGGGCACTTATTTCCTCAGCTCCAAAATTTAATGACTTTTAGTACAAAAAGTAATTAGCCGCGTCATGGGGTATGAATATGAAAGCTACATTACATTTCTTTTTTTTCCACCACCACACATACATGTAGAAAAGCAGAGGTCTAAATAGCTTTTGACCAATCAGTAGTATGTCTATGGCCATGGAAGAGCAAGAGCCACTTTTGGCCAAAACCTTGGAAGAAAGAAAATGGAGGAGCACGAGTGGCATGAGGGAGGAGCTAAAAAAGCTTATATCCATGGCTGCTCCGATGGTGGTGGTGAGTGTGTCTCAGTATCTATTGCAGGTGGTATTGGTGATGATGGCCGTCATATCGATGAACTCTTACTCTCCGGTGTTGCCATTGCCTCCTCTTTCACCAACGTTACTGGCTTCAGTCTTCTTGTAAACTTCTATTTCTTTTTCTATTTGTGTTCATTCACTTTTATACATACCATACAATATTTTTTTTTCCATATTTATTTAGTTTACAATAAACTTTTTTTTTTCTTTATTTTAGGCTTTTCTTTTAATTTTTTTTCTTACTCCAGAATATATGTTCTATTTCCAAGGGAAAAAAAAAAGTATAGAAACCCTTTTCCTCTAAGTAATTAAAGAAAAATAAATTAATCAAGTACAAGAAAGAAAAGTGTTTTGTTCCTGAAGCATGTTGAACATTTGAATCTGTAGTTAGAGTTTTGGAAATTGTCATATTATTTTTTATATACATTTAAAAAAAATTATTTTAGCCAAAATAGAATTTTATTTGCATATTTTAACATAACCAATTAAATTGTGATCTTGATGGTGGTAGGTAATAGTGATAAATAATATACATATTTTTGGTCATGGTAAAGAAAATAACTGCTGGATAACATTTTGAGGTCGACTTTTATGCAAAAAGTCGATGCATGTTTAGCTGGCCGAAAGCTACATATTTTTACCTGCTGTACTAATTAGTAATTGGAGGGTGATTATAATCAGATTATTAAGCTTGTTGAACATATTGTTAATTAGGCGAGGAAGATTAAATAATTATTAAAAGCTACAATGAAACCCTATTCCTTTACAACTTTGCTACCTTAAAACGTTATACCTAAGAAAAGGGACCACAAGCATTTTGTATTAATTGGTGTTTGCTTTTTCTTTTTTTTCTTTTTTTATTTCGCTGAAATAATTGGTGTTTACTATATGATAATTATTACCGACCTAACATTTTAGGCCCTAGTCCAATAGCCACTTATGTGCTTATTGTCTTTTCGTGATTGGTCAGCTGTATAAATAATTTCAAATTGCGTACAAAATCTTCTTTTTGAACTTTATTAAATAAGCGATCCACTCAGGTCTAATCTAGATAAGAAAGTGAAAGATTCACCCCAAAAGAAAAAGATAAGAAAGTGAAAGTAAAAAACAAACCTAAATCATGCTGAGAAGAGGAATATTGAGACTTATTCTCTATAAATAATTCAGTCAATTCGGATTATTACTAAAACCCTTTGTTTCTATACTGATTTGCTAATTATCAATTATACTTGCTAACTAAACAAAAGCTCACTAATTCACCAAACGAACCAGAAAAAAACAAAAAACAAAACAAAAGCTCTTTTGAAGACAAAGCCAGCTGCTTAGCATTATATATGAAGCTGATGACCTGGTACATTTGCTACATAATCCAAGAATATGTTTAGTGGTTGTTTGGTTATAATCTATTCTTTTTTTTAGTATCAATTAGTAGCAATTAGAGTTTATTAAATAAATGAGAAGAAAAAAAGAAAAACATAAACACCAAATTGAATATAATTTTAAATTGTGTTATGGGAATTTTGTTTTCATAGTTTTTTTTTCCTTCTAAGTTTTAGTTTGTGATAGTTAAACATCTCAAATCAATGTTACCAAACAACACCTTAGCTTATTTAATTTATTTTAACATTTTCACCAATGTAATAAGACTAAAAATTAAGGAAAAAAATCAAAAGAAAATAAAATAAATTCAAAGCCGTGCAGGTTGGAATGGCTGGTGCATTGGAAACTTTATGTGGGCAAGCTTATGGAGCAGGACAATATCACAAATTTGGAATGTACACTTATTGTGCTGTAATTTCTCTTATGTTAGTCTGTTTGCCAATATCCCTTGTTTGGATATTTGTAGAGAATTTGCTCATATTGATTGGCCAAGACCCTTTAATCTCCCATGAAGCTGGAAAATATGCAATCTTACTCATCCCTGCACTTTTTGCACAATCTATTCTACAATCACTGATCCGCTACTTCCAATCTCAGGGCTTGATCCTTCCAATACTAATAACCTCATGTTCAACTCTGTGTTTCCATGTACCTTTTTGTTGGTTTTTAGTTTATAAGTTGGAACTAGGAATTACTGGAGCAGCAATGTCCATATGTTTATCATACTGGTTGAGTGTGATTGTTCTTGGTTTATACATGAAGTGTTCTTCCAAATGTGACAAAACTCGTGTTGCAATTTCGATTGAAGTGTTCTTGAGCATCAAGGAATTTATTTGCTTTGCTCTTCCCTCTGCTCTTATGGTTGGTAAATTTAATTTCTACTCTCTAGTTAAGATACTGGTCTTCTTTTTGTTATTTTGTTTTGATATATATGCTAATTAAATGATCATATTGTAGTCTTGAATGGTGGTCATTTGAGCTGATTATTTTACTGTCTGGACTTCTACTAAATTCGAAACTCGAAATTTCAGTCCTTTCAGTTTGGTAATGCTTCTTTTGACTTATGTTATGCGATTATAAACTACGCCTTGATTATTGCATCCAGACCTCTTGAAGTTTATACTAATTACAATTTGATCGCTTAGGTTTTGAAAATTATAACAAGTCTTCCAAAGAAAATGTGAATGATATTATTTCGAGGGATGTGAATGAAACAATAAGAGAAAAAAATAATACTTTTTGAAACCTGATAGGATGTTAATGATTTTTTTTTTGAAACTAGATCGACCAAATTGTATTTAAGTAAAACTTCAGAAGAGCCGGATGAAACTGACCCTATTAAACTAATACATCATCTGACTATAGATTGGTTTTTAATGCCTCACAAATTATATATTAGCAGCCTTACTACAACTTCATTGCACTATTTCATACCATATGGGATTGGTGCTGCTGCAAGGTATGTATATACATGTAACCCTTCACATTTGGTAATTAAAATTAGAAAATAACAACAACAAAAAAAGAATCTCGATTCGTTCATGTTCTTACAATAAAATTCAAACTTTGCAGCACTCGAGTGTCGAACGAATTAGGAGCTGGGAATTCGAATGCAGCTCGTACTGCTGTTCATTCAGTGATGATACTTGCAGTCATAGAGGCAGTAGTTCTCAGCACAATTATCTTCTGTTGTCGCTCTGTTCTGGGATATGCTTACAGCAATGTTAAGGAAGTTGTGGATTATGTGGAAACATTAACTCCTCTGCTTTTTCTTTCCTTTATCATGGACAGCCTAATGGCTGAACTTTCTGGTTTGTTCATTTCCTATAATATATAGTTTAATTATTTATCATAAACCATTTATAATATAGAGATTTGCTATAGATCCCAATAATTTAAATTTTATCTTTTTTCTGATTTTTTTTTTTTAAAATTATTTTGTTTTGGATTTTATAGTATTTGAAACTATTAAGTTTTAAAAAAAATAAAAAAAAATTATTATACAAAATACAATAATTAAATATGTTATTGTGTTTTAGTTATATTTTTTTATGTCTTTTATTTTTTTGGTAGATTTTGAAATTTATAGCATTTAAAAATATTTAGCAAAAAATTTACAAAAAAAAAAAATTACATGCTTTATAAGCTCCAAACAGGTGGAGTTTATATAGCAAAGCCCTACATATATATATATATATGCTCTAAGTCTTAGAGCATCAAATTTGATTAAGCTTATTTATTTCCCCAATCTTGCTAATTAATTTGTTTCTCTGAATCAATTCCCTTTGAGAATTAGCAAAATTTGTGTCTGTTTGATTAATTTTTTGTTTTCAATATTTGGTCCTGATTCTAATTAATAGCATCTTATATCAGGGATTGCAAGAGGATGTGGGTGGCAAAATTTAGGGGCCTATGCTAATCTGAGTTCACATATTTAGTTGGAATTCCAGTAGCAGTTGTATTGGGTTGTCTTCTGAATCTAGAAGGAATTGGCCTCTGGATAGGAATTTTATCAGGGTCTATTGTACAAGTAGCGTTGCTTGCCCTTATAACATTCTACACAAATTGGCAAAAGGAGGTAATTCGCACTATAATTGATATTTCTTTTTTCTTTTTTTCCTTTTTCTTAATATTTTTGGTTGTGATGATTGAAAATGTTGATCTATTAGCTGTGTTTAAGTTATATTAATGGTTTTCAAGACAAACTGTTATAATGTGAATGGTGCAGGCAATCAAAGCAAGGGAGAGGATATTTAAGGAGACATCGAATGAGAGTCTAGCTTAATTTTATTTTATTTTCTTTCTTTTGAAATTGGAGAGAGAATTTCACCAATGGACTTTGAACACAGAACCTGGAAGATATCACCAAGGGTCATTGCCAATTGGGCTATTCCAAGAAGACCAACTTAATTGAAGAAATAAGAACATCTTTTTTATTGTTTGTACTTGGCATTCTTTGACTAAATACAGGAAGGTTTTTTTTTTAACTCCTTATCCCCATATGCTGATAGCCTAATAACAGGCCCATTTTTCCCTCAGGTCCAGAGATTCGAGGTGTCACATTCATACCATAAAAAATTAAAATAAAATATTTTATTTAGTTGGTAAAGTGTTTAGTTTGAGTATACTTAAAAAGAAAATGGAGGTACATAATCGTAAACAATACAATTAATTATTGAATTTAAACACTATTGTAGTAGCGGCAAGTTCAGGTTAATTCTACAGACACTGATAATCAATTGTTTCTATTCCAATTAAAGTAAAATTAAAAAGATAAAAGAGGATTTTATGTTGGCAAATTCAAATATTAAAGCAAACAAATTAATGAATATTGAAAATAACAATTGGAGAAAATATTGAGTCAGAGTATCTTCAATTACTAAAGAACAGGTGATCACAGACACAAATATATCCAAAAATAATCATTCAATGTTGGATTGAATAAAATAGCACGACCAATTTTATTTTAACTCTCACAATTAATTAATTTAGATATGATCGTAAATTAATCATAATTCTGAAATATCTAAACCAACGTGATCTAAATGAAATCAGAACAGCATTAAGAACAATAGCAACCAACAATAAACAAGTCCTACAAACGGTGTAAAACTTTAATCTATTATGCATTCTCCTAAGAAATTAACAAAAGCTTAGCATGCAATTATTAAAATCAAAGTGCTACTAAACATAGAACATTCAATACTATTGAACTTCTAATTAACAAATACTCAATCCACAAATAATTACAACAGAGCCAAATTATAATCAAAAGAGAATTGAATAATAAACAAATAAAATGGAAGAACACAAATTGAATTAAAACTTATAAACCAAGTCTCACACCTTATACTTTAGCAATGAACGATACTCTTACCCAAGAGAAAGATTTAGCTACTCATAATTGTTAGAAATCTCTCTCTTAAAGTTTTTTATGCTCTAAAAACGGCTATCATTTTTACAACAAAGATAAAACATATTTATACTAAAATCTAGGGCTACAAATCACAAAGACGTGCACAAAACGCTTAGATTAGCGCCCATCCAGACGCCTAGGCAATGCATCTAGGCTTCACTGTCTTACTGCGATTGTCCTCGTAATTACGGTTTTGCCACAACTTCTTCATTTCTTCTGTTTAATTACAATTTTACCACTGTTTTTTCATTTTTCATCACTTTAAGCTCAAATCTACCTAAAATATAGAAAAATATATATTAATCTATTTTAAGTAAATAAAACATGCTCAAATCAAGTATTAAGTTACATAGAATATATATAAATTGCATCCCATCAATATCATTTGAAATAATAAGAGATAAATGAGGGGTAATACATATACAATTAAGTTTTTCAAAATAAAGATGCAATATTTGTGCAAAAACTTCAAAAAAGGAGCCAAAGTGATATTTATCTTTTCTTTTCTTTTTTGTTATATCTATATATATATATATATATATATATAACAAGAATTGTACTCTTCCTTGAACTATCTCTCAACCTGTAACAAAAGGCATAATAATATTAATAACATGGCAAATCGGATCCACTGTTGCCTCGTCAAAGAATATGAAGAACACAAAATTAAGCAGGAATTCAATATTGGCGTAGAACACCAAGCTAAGAATGAAGTAAAACCACCTAGAAAAATGAGAAAGATATTATTTGGAACAAATGCTATAGTTTTTTTGCTTATGGGATTGATAGATGAGATTTCTATACTTTTTGAACAAGCAGATGATTGCATTATAGACTTCAAATTTCAGAGACACTTCTCTTTTTGTATCCCATTTTCGTGTTGATGACAAAAAAAGGCAAGGACTCTTAACCGTAGTATCTTAATTCTAGTCCTAGGCAAGAAAACAAGTATTTATCATCACAAATTAAACTTTATTTGGCATAATTTTTGTTTTTGATTATGCTTTTCTTCTGCTTCTCCAAAAGTGTTTTTTGAAGAAGTCAGTTTTTACTGGTTTTGATAAAAAGAGCTTTTGGAGGCCAGAAGCATTTTTAAAAATTTATCCAAACATTTTCAGAAGCAGCTTTTGAGCTCTAAAAGCTTATTTTAGCTTTCTAGAAGCTATGCCAAACAAAGCCTAAACTGAGTTCCTGAAACTAATCTCACCACAATAATTGGAAAAATGAATTTTAAGACCCTTTTTACATGGTTTCTCTTCATTTTTGACCGAATTAAACTAAATACAATGTTTTGAAATTAAATGGTATAGATGTCAAAATTAATTTTACAGACGAAATTATATAGCCTGTACCACAAACTCTCCACATTGCCTTCTGAACTATTATTTTTCTATTAGTTAAGTTCAATCGTGCAATTTGACACATGAATTTGATTAAATTAAACATACACAACTTATGTAATTATGTTTAAAAACTGTTATTCTATTTCGTTTTACTTTTGGACAGCATATATATAAGACCAATTTTGCCAAATTTATTAAGAAAAATTTACATGATTAAACACATAAATTAATAGGTCAAAAGGCAATTTAAGAAATTGTATAGTTGGAAACAAAATGCAAAATATAGTATTATTGAAGGAATAAAATATAGTTTATTTTATGATATTATCAATATCATGATAATATGATTTATGAATTCTTATTATCCCTTTAGATAAGATAAATACAGATCGTAGATTATCTTCCATTCTCTTATATATTTATCTATATAATAGATGTATTTATTTATGTTATTAAAGGACCTATAAATAGGACCCTTCCACTATTGTAGAAGTATTCAAATATAAGATATCAATTCTTTTATATATATGTTTATAGTATTAGTTTTTTATTTTATAACACGTTATCAGCACGATGTTCTATTTTTTTTTAGATTCTATTCTTTTTTATTTTTGCAGATTGCATATTAACTTGTGAATATTATAACTTTAGAACTTGTGGAGATGTTCTTACTCTTCTGAATTTCACAAAAAAAATTATGTATGTGGAAGCTTTTCAAAGCATGTTGATATGTACTATTAAATAACATGATATCTAAATAAAATAATAATTTATTCACTATATTTATGTTATTAAATTTTTTTTATAATGATATAGAACTTTCATAATTTTTTATATATTGTACTAGTATGCCATATATATATATATATATTTTTTTTTTTCCTGATATTTCAAAATTCAATTTATATTTTATTTTGATTGAGATTCAATCCTGTTCACTTCTTGAAGCCTTTGGTTTGAATTTTTTTTTCAACCGTTCATTATTTTTGTTTTATTTGTTAAATTAAATGTGATGCAATTGAATTTAGTGAATGGGTACTATTTGTATTGTAGATTTTGAGTATTTAATCGTTCATAATTTAAGAAGCTACTCTTCTTTATTTTGGTCTGAAATTCGTCAAATTGCAAGTAGATTAACCGAAAATTCCACTGAGAAAGAATCTTGACATGAAACGTTTTTTTGGGTTTTGTTGCATGATGAATTTTGAGCATGTTTGATAGATTTAATTAATTGTTTCAGATTTGAACACTTGAGAAATTAGAGTTTCTTTTCATTTTTTTTTTGTAAACGCTACACGCCTAATACTTTTCTTTATGGGCTAATGTTTTTATGCTATAATTGGTCAAATTGATACCGGATTATGAACGATAACGAACGATGATCAAAACCCCGCAAACGGCGACAAAAACTAATGCCAGAATCACACAAACCTTGCAGGTCGGGTAGCGTGACCAGATTGTCTGTAACCCGGGTTGAACACAACCCGGTTTGATGAAGAAGATGATATGACATCAGCATGGCTTGGTGATGACATCATCATCTGGTATTATTTAAAAAAAAAAGAAAAAGAAAGAAGCGCACATGGTTATTGTACAGTTCGACCCTGGGTCATCCAAAAAAGTTTTGGCATACCATCATTCTGCTTTCAACTTCTATCAATGTTGCTTATGTTTTTATTTTATTCACTAATACATTTATTTATTGATGGTATATCTTTGCGAATATATTGTTTGGTTTTGATAAGAAATTTAATATTGCTTATATATTTATTTTATTAACTAATATAATTATTTATTAGTGATTATTTAAACTAATAAAACATGCTATTAAGTTTTTCTCTTGGCATTAGTATATGTCGTATACATGTTATCTTCTTATAATATTGTTTTTATGTCATTATTAATATTTATGTATACCATGATTATGTTTGTGTATACTATAATAATTGAATTGCATATGTATAATGTATATAATATTTCTATATATTCTATTGCACATATATGATTAAATATTTATATATATCATTATCTTTTTTATATTGATTTGTTTGATCCAAATTTATAGATTTACTATAGATCTTTTGCATCAATGCATGATTATACATATTTTATTTTTCTGACATTAATGATGAATATTATTAATTCTTAACAAGTTCAATGTTAATAAGCATGCTGTTTATTTGACTAAACATGCAATTCATATTTTTTAGATTTTGGTCTTTCTTATTAATATATGATGACCCATGTATCAATATTACTTCTATTTGTTTTTCAATGGGTGATGAATTGATATATTTTCTTAATTCTGTTTTGGAGACATGATAATTAGATTGGTTGATATTATTTTAAAATTAGAGCCTTTTGATTTTAAATATGTGTTTTTATTTTCTATAGATATATGTTATTTAGCAACATGATCAATCTATGAGATATATGCTTGATTGATAGTGTGACAACACACACTATTCTAAAAGATACGATATATTTTTCTCAACTAAATTTACTACAAGCAACTGTGAATACTATATCAGGTTCTGCAGATCTAATTGAAAGCTCTTGAAGAGCAAACATTACTTTACCTAATGGTACAAAAATTCTCAATAGTAAAGCCTTATACTCTTCAAAATTGAAAAAATAAATTATTGAGTTTTAATGATATACATCATAATGAATATCATCTTGAAATGATGAATAAGAACAATATGAGTATTTGTGTATTACATCAACAATATCAGGAAAAATATATATTAGAGAGATTGCCAACATTCTTTTCGGTATTATATTATACATACATCAATTGAATCACATAATGTAATGAACCAGAAGTTCATTGATATGGAGACATTCATGATTTGGCATGACCGATTAGGTCATCCAGGGTCAACAATGATGCGTAGAGTAATAAATTTTTTTTATGGACATTTATTGAGAGACCAGAAGATTTTTCAAACAAACGATTTTTCTTGTGCTATGGGCAAATTGGTTATTAGACCATCACCAGTCAAAATTGGATTAAAATCTCCAAAATTTCTTTAAAGAATACAATGGGATATAAGTGGTCCCATTCACCCATTGTGTGGATCATTTTGATATTTTATGGTTTTGATAAATGCATCTAACAGATGGTCACACATGTCTTTTTTGTCATCTCGTAACATGGCTTTTACCAATTTTCTTGGCTAGATAATAATGTTACGAGCACAATTTCCTGACTACACAATCAAAACAATGCGTTTTGATAATGTTGGTGAATTTACATCCCAAGCTTTTAATGACTATTGTATATCATCTAAGATTCTAGTTGAACATCATGTTGCCCATGTTCACACACAAAATAGTCTAGCTAAATCATTTATCAGACGCTTCCAATTAATCGCTAGACCATTATTGATGAGAATAAAGCTCCCTAATTCTGCATGGGAGCATGCAATTTTGCATGCATCATACTAATACGCATCATACCAACATCTTACCATAAATACTCTTTGTTCCAATTGGCTTTTGGAAAAGATCCAAATATTTCTCATCTTCGAACATTTGGTTGCTTAACATATAATCCTATTGTTCCACCATAGTGCACTAAGATGGGTCCACAAAGATGGAATAATATATATATTGGTTAAGAATCTATATCCATTATAAAATATCTTGAACTCCTGATGGGTGATATTTTTACTACTCGATTTGCTGTTTTCATTTTGATGAAACAGTTTTCCCAACATTAGGGAGAGAAAAGAAAGAGCTAGAAAATGAGATCACTTGGAATACATCATTTTTATCTTATTATGATCCTCGTACAAATCAATGTAAACTGTAAGTTTAAAAAATTATACATTTACAAAGATTAGCTAATCAATTAGCTTATGCATTCACTGATACAAAAAGGGTGACTATATTACATATACCAGCTATAAATGCTTCTGCAAGGATTAATGTCTTGTTGAACAAGTCACAGATGAGTCTACGATACGCATGAAGCGAGGTAGGCCTATTGGTTCCAAAGATAAAACCCCTAGAAAAGGAAAGAGAGTTAATACACTTGATAACATAATAGAGGAGGTTGATACCCTAGAAGAGGCCCACAATATTGTTAATGAAAAATCTGTAGAAAAAAATCAGGTATCTGAAAATATTGAAAACATTGAGATCTAATTGAGTTATATCTCTACTGGAGAATTATGGAACCGTAATAACACATTCATTGATGATATATTTTCTTATTATGTGGCTATTGAAATTATAAATGAAAACAAGGATCAAGAACCAAAATCAATTGAGGAGTGCAAATCTATAACTGATTAGCAAAAATGGAAAGATGCAATTCAAGAAGAATTCGATTCACTTACAAAACGTGCAGTTTTTGGACCTATAGTTCAACCACCTAACGATGTTAAACCTGTAGGGTACATATAAGTTTTTGTGCGTAAGCGAAATGAGAAAAATAAAATTGTAAGATATAAAGCTAGACTTGTGACACAAGATTTCTCACAGAGACCTGGTATTGATTATGAAGAGTCATATTCTCCTATGGTGGATTCAATAACATTCAAATATTTGATTAGTCTAGCAGCATCTGAAAGGCTAGATATGCATCTCATGGACGTTGTAACTGTATATTTATATGGATCACTTGATAGTGACATTTTCATGAAAATTCCAGAAGGATTTAAAATGCCATACTCAAAATCTCGAAATGTACATTTTATCAAGTGATAAAAATCTTTGTATGGTTTGAAACAATATGGGCGTATGTGGTATAATCGCCTTAGTGAATATATCTTAAAAGAAAGCTATGTGAATGATCATATTTGTCCATATATTTTCATTAAGAAGTCAGAATTTGAATTCGTAATTATTGATGTTTATGTAGATGATTTAAATATTATTGGAAGTCCTGATAAACTTCTAAAAGCAATGACATACTTAATTAAAGAATTTAAGATGAAAAATCTTGGCAGGACAAAATTTTATCTCGGTTTACAGATCGAGCATTTATCATAAAGGATATTTAACCACCCATCAACTTATACGGAAAAGATTATTAAACGATTTAACATGGATAAATCTTATTCCTTGAGTACCCAAATGGTTGTTAGGTCCTGAAATATCATATTTAAGTGTTATAGGAGCTTCAATGTACATTGCAAATAATACTCGACCTGATATATATTTTTCTGTTAATTTATTAGCAAGATACATCTTGTCCCCTACACAACAACATTATAATGATGCAGGATATTTGTCTGATCCACATCAAGGTTATTCTCATATGGGATATCTATTTTTATGTAACGATACAAAAATTTCATGGCGTTCAACGAAACAAGTATCATTGACAACTAATTCAAATCATGCAGAACTCATAGCACTCAATGAAAGTAAGCAAAGAATGTGTATGGTTAAAATCTGTAAATCAACATATAAAAGAAAAATGTGGATTATCCATCGATAAACAGCCAACAATATTATATGAGGATAACAATGCATGCATTACTCAAGTCAAATGAGACTATATTAAAAATTTATTTACAATGGCACTTCCAACATCGACATTTAAGAAGTTTGTACATAAAATGAGAATACTTCGGTTACGAGATTTGAAGTGTTAGTCTTGTTTTCTTGAGGAGAAGCATATGTAGTTGTTGTCCTACTGGGTTTTTTTAATAAAATTTTTAAGAAGGCAGCAATGACACATATATCTAAGCATACAAGGAGGAGTGCTATGATATTATCAATATCATAATAATATGATTTATGGATGCTTATTATTATTTTAGATAAAATAAATACAGATTGTAGATTATCTTTCATTATTTTATATTTTATTTATATAATAGATGTATTTATATATATCATTAAATAACGTATAAATAAAATTTTTCTACTATTGTAGAAATACTCAGATATAAAAATATCGATTTATATATATATATATAGTATTAGTTGTTTATTATTTCTTTATTTATAACACACTATAGTTATTATTATTATTTTTTGTCCTTTTCTTTTCTGTCTGAAAATAGATATCAAATCAGAAAATTAGAGATATCAAAGTCGTGATCAAACCAGAACCTCATACATATTAAAGACGATATATATAACACTTTTCTTTTGTAAAATAAAGGCAACATGATCGCCTAAGCTGTCAAGAAGGACCTCATGCATAGTTTAAGGCATAAGATATTAATGGTGGCCAATAATTATATCTTATCTTGGAAAAAAACAAAAGCAACTACAGGATAAAGATAATGGTCAATAATCATTATTTGCACACAAAAAAAGAAAAAGAAAAATAAACTACATGATAAGAGAGCGAAAGTTTCAGGAAAGACCGAGCAGACAGTAAAGCGACTGCCATGATAATACAACTGGAAAGCTATACTAAATTAATAAACCAAAATATACATTTTTTTTTTGCTTGCATTAATAACATTTAAAGTTTGAAATATATAAGGTATTTCATTCATTTCTCTGTAACTTTGTCTCAATTATAATTAAATTTTTAAAATTTATGGTAATGATANTTTAAAAATTTATTTATATATATTTAAGTATTATTGATAAAACAAAAACATATTACAATGTCATGCCCATCTCTTGGAATAAATCTAGGTAGACTTTTTGTATTTTTAGCATTACTTATATATAATACAAAAAAAATGAGGAAGAAAAATTTGAAAATATAATTCATCTAAAACTAATAAATATATCTAAGTTATTCTCTAAATTATTGATATATATATATATATATAATACTTGTAGTTTAATTTATTTTTGTATATTGTGAAAAATAATATCTTTTTGAAAATGAAACATCACCTCTTTTAGATATTTGAATCCATTATGACATGGATGCTTTTTTTTTTATGAATTATAAAAAGAAGGGGAAAAAAAACCAGTTTAGTACCAAATTTTGAACCCAAAGCCTAAAAAGTATCATAAGAGCATCTGTAAAATTAGAATCTATGTGACATATAGAATATAAGTTTTTGTTGTTTATGTGATAAATATATATTTAATAAACAGTAAATATTTAAAAGTAGTCTCTAATAGAATTTGTTTACGATAAAATTAATAGATTATATGTAATTTTTTAAAAAAATTATATTTATTTAAAATTATAAAATAATTAAAAAAAAATAATAAAAAAAATTAATTGTTGAGTCACACTGTTTAACAGACTTTTTAAAAATAGATAATTTATTTAACAATATCTATTTTATTTTTTGCTACATTAGCTTAGCTACTAAACAAAGTCATTAAAAAAAAAATTTTTTTAAATTTATATTTATGGTGGAACGATAAAATTAAAACAATCTACCTTCAGATTTTCTAAAGGTTATTGCAAAATCTAGGCTTTGAATGGACAATTTAATGTACAATATTATAAATGTAAAAAAAAATATACAAAATTGTAATTTGTAGGCCATGATAAATTAATCACAATAGAGATTATTGCACAAGACGTAGTTTTCCCCAACCACCGATACTGGACACGCGTCCACTATGAAAATCTCTTATATACATTTTAACACACCAGTATTCCCCCAACGATAAATAGAGATCTATTACCAAAACCAAAAAACGATAAATAGAGACCGTGCATTTCTTTAAAGTCCAACCTGCGACGTACATAGCTGTGGGAATATACACATAAATTGTTACCCATATTCCTATAATGCCGTTCCCAACCTCAAAATCTCCACCCAGCCCTAACCCAACGGTTAGGTAATACCGTCCAATGTTCAAGGATAGAACGGTAACAAAACAAAAATAGTAGAAAGCGACCCAACGTTGATAGGGTTTTTTAATTCCCAATGCCCCTCCCGTCCGACCCTTCTTCCAAAGAACCTGTCCTTTTTAGTATTTTCAATTTGTCTTCTCTCTCTCCCTCCCCCTTCTTCCAGCTCTGTTTTTCTCTGTCCCCTGAGCTCTGAGAATTCTTTCTCTTTCTCTCACTCTTCCCTGGGGCTTTGGCTTTTTCCTTCTCTGAAATACCATTTTGGTCTCGACCCGTTTCGTGGGCGAATAGGTAAAAAAAGAAACAGCGAAAATGTTCGAAAAACTTCGAGGAAATTGAAGGGGTTTGTGTACAGGTCAAATAGAGATTTCTGTTCAGACAAACGCGAAGTTTCTCTGTTTGACAACGTTAAGGGTTAGTCAGGAAACTTCCTTTAAAGCTTCTTTGTCTATTTTATTAATAAGATACTTATTTTCTTTCCATTATTGGATTTTTTTTTCTCCTGATCTTTCATAGTTGGGTGGGGCAATATTTTATAAGAAATTTTCTTTGTATGCTTTTGGAGAGAATCAAAATCCTATAAAAGGTTTTCATGGGGTTTTAAGGTTACATTTTTGTTTCCATTTTATTAGGCAAAGGTCGTAGCTTTTTTATTATCTCCCAATAATTATTTATTTTCGAAGCAAAGTTTGCTTTTGTTTTCTTTCAAGTTTTTGTTTATGTTTATGGTTTTTTACGTTTTTATCGGACTCTTTGCTCATAGTTATTTCTTCAATACTTCGGTTACTGTAAAAGTAATTATTAATTTGCTTTTGTTTTTCAAAAGCACTTTCTGGTTCTGTTGCCAATGTTTATGTTTTCCGATTTTTTGATTTTCAATGTTCTTTTTTGATTTGTTTTTGTTTTTCAGAGTGTTTCGTACTACAGGCTTCTTCTCCTTCCTTTGTGAAGAAAGCTTTCGCCGAGGTTTCCCACCAGACGACGACCTGCGCTGCGTTGAGCTGTGTTGTCGTTCTGTTTTCTTGAGGTTTAAGTCATAATGAGGAGAAGTTGACAGATTATCTCGCGCGATTTCTGGTGATATTTAGAAGGTAAATTGAATTCTACCCCGGTATTTAAAATCGACGGTGTTGGATTGGTCAGTAGGTCAGCAGCATACGCGTAATTATTTTTCCATGATAAATAGTTTTTTTTTTTTTTTATTCCCTATTTGCATGATCAGCATAGCAGTTCGTAAACATCCCGTGTGATTTTCGTGCAACAACCCATTGTATTCTAAGTTTAGACTCTTTTACTTTCTGTGCAAATTAATTGCAATTGTTTTTACATGCTTCGTCTGTTCGGTCTCTGGCCCAATTTATTTATGTTGACATTGGCGCCCACGTAATCTTCGTCTTAATGAACGTCTGAGATGTAGTTGTGACTTGTGAGGGCGTAGTGGAAAGATCGTGGAGGGACAGCGTTTGGGTACTGCGCGGCTTATGGTGGGACTTGTGAGACAGACCATGATTTGTGTGTCATATAATATATAATATATTTTGGGTAAATAATAATATCTATTTTTGGTAAAATGTCATATATCTTAATTTTGAAATTGAAATTGGATTTGATAGAATTGGTTATGAAAAGTATATGTGATTGACTCCAAGTATAAATCAATACTTTTCAAAATCAAAATCTTCCAGCTCAAGTTTCCAATATTTTCTGCTAGATTTTTTCATTAAATGTTAGCACTTTTTTTACAAATTCAGTTTTTTATTTATTTTATTTTTTTATCAAAAAGAATTGCATTTATAGCAAATAAAACAAACTGTTTTCTAAAATATTTACTTATTAACATCTAGACTATATAATTAATATTAATTTTAGAATTAAGGTAGCAATTAATAAATCGACTTTAACAATTTTTAAGAATTATGTATTATCGATGGAGCCAGTTTGGCGTTTATCTCTTACTTGAACAATGAACATATCCAACCAAACAAGATCGATGCATTTGTATCTTTGATTTGTGTCGTGGTGGCCGTACATGTGGATTGAAAGGGGGGTTATTTTATTTCGTTGTTATTTTATTTCTTTTGGTAATGGTGCTGAGGTACTTTTTTTTTTGGTAGAAATGTTTTAAAAAAAAAATTTAATAGTTCGAATTTAATTTTGACATAAATAAAGTACTGCACGAATATAATATAGCACCGTGCCTTGTCAAATCTAATTATGAATTGTTCAGGTCTCGAAATTTTCAGAACCATTTGAATCCAAACGGTGTGGAAACCAGCTATTTTGGAGCCGTTTTATGTGTGTGTGTGTGTTTTTTNACGGTGTGGAAACCAGCTATTTTGGAGCCGTTTTATGTGTGTGTGTTATTTTTATTTTTATTTTTTTTAAGGGTGAAGGTTTTATGAAAGTGGGTAGAAAATAGTAAAAAATCTATTATACGGGGGTACACATTGGACCACGTGATGTTGCCAAAAGAATCATTATTTTAGAGTAGACGATCAGTAAATTCCAAAACAGATTTTCACTAGGGTGGGGTCCTTGGTCCCAATCGGTCTGTTCAGATTTCAGATTACTTTAGGCTAGTTATAGTTTTAAGTGGTAGCCCTCAGAGAATCCAAAGGATAGTATTTGTTTTTCCTTTTAAACTCTGTTGGCATATATAAGTATTTTTAGTTTTTTACTAAACGTGGTTATAATATTTTATTTAGGTCCCCTTTGTTGTTTTTTGCATGAATTGAATATAGGAAGAATCTTATATATTTTACGCACATATATAATTGTAATATTTTAATATTCAATGTTATATTTTGCATGGATATGCATTTGGAACGTTGGACGCATTTTTCTGAATGAAATTTTTAAACAGCTTTGCCTTCTTTGTTTTTTGGGTTCTTTCTGTTATTTTGTTTCGTATAATCTTTCTTGGTTTCTATCTCTATCTTTCTTTTTATCTATTTTTCTCTCTTCCGCGTTAAAATATAATTTTATATGCTTTTCGAAAGAAAGCAAAATTGGAAACTCGTGAAAGAAAAAAAAGAAAAAAGAAACAAAAAGAATTTCCCTCCCTCCATTGATTTAGCCTCGGTCTAAGTGTTAAAGGGTATTGCTTTTTTGCTTTCATTCAACACGCTCATCATCATCCTCAAATCTTTATTCCTCGTGTTCTTTTTTTTTTACTCTATTTTTTTTTTTCAAACTTTATATTTTGATTTCTTTACTTCACCATTTTATAATTCGTAGTCTTGTTCTTTCTCCTGCAGATGGAATCAGTAAAACCATCGGCGGTGACACCGTCAAAGAGCAAATTTGCACGAACAATAGCTAAAGTTCTTAATCTCCGAACAGCAACCGGCGTTGCTCCGGTGGATGCGACTCATCAGAAGGTGAAAAAGTCCCAAGAAATTGGAATCCAAAAGTTGAGGAACTTCGACCAATATGCTGGTAAAAGCACGAAGAAGGGTCAATCTCAGTCTTTCGAGCTCAAAGATGAAGAAGCGCTTCAGGACAGATTGGCTCTGGAAGCACTCACTGCGAAGCTCTTTGCCAGCATTTCGTCCGTCAAAGCTTCGTATGCCCAATTGCAATATTCTCAGTCTCCTTACGATGCTGATGGGATTCAAGCTGCTGATCAATTGGTCGTCTCGGAGTTGAAGAACTTGTCCGAGTTAAAACGTTGCTATTTGAAGAAACAATTTGATCCTTCCCCTGAAACAGCAATGCTTTTGGCCGAAATTGAAGAGCTAAAGAGCGTTCTCAAAACGTACGAAATCACGGGGAAGAAATTGGAATCCCAAACGAGACTGAAAGATTCTGAGATTATGTTTCTGAGAGAGAAATTGGAGGAAGCTAATAGGCACAACAAGTTGCTTGAAAAGAGACTGAACCAAAGCGGTCAGCTCTATGTTCTTGACAATCTTCATCTATCCGGGTTGAATCCTACCCATTTCATTACGGTTCTTCGGCACACTGTGAAATCAATCAGAAGCTTCGTGAGGACGATGATGGAAGAAATGAAATCTGCTGGTTGGGATTTCGATGCCGCGGCTTCTGCGATCGAATCCGATGTCGTTTACTGGAAAAGGGAACACACGTGTTTTGCGTTTGAATCGTTTGTTTGCAGGGAAATGTTCGATTCTTTTTGCCTGCCCAATTACACAGTCCCGGACGACTTGTCGTCTTCGTCGCCGGAAGAGAAGAAGAATATGAAGAAGAAACAGAGAGATGCATTCTTTAGGTGTTTCATGGAGTTGAAATCCATGAAAGCCAAGGAGTATTTAGCAGAGAATCCCGAATCGGCATTTGGGAATTTCTGCCGGGTCAAGTACTTGCAGGTGGTCCATCCCAGCATGGAATCATCTTTCTTTGGGAATCTGAACCTGAGGAATCTCGTCGATGGAGGTGAGATTCCGATTCCGACGTCGGGTTTCTTCGCTTCGTTTGCTGAGATGGCGAAACGGGTTTGGGTCCTCCACTGCATGGCGTTCTCGTTCGAAACGGAGGCTAAAATCTTTCAGATTAGAAAAGGGTGTCGTTTTTCGGAAGTTTACATGGAAAGTGTTGCTGAAGAAGAACCGTTCCTTTCGTCGTCGTACGACCCACAAGTGGCTTTCACTGTCGTTCCCGGATTCATTATTGGTAAAACTGTGATACAGTGTCAGGTTTATCTCGCTCAGTTACAGAACCAATCCCAGAAAGCAAGACTCAGCAGCCGTTGATCATTCATCGAACGGGCACTGATCAATTTGGTTTTTATTTTATTTTTTTGGGGTCATTTTGGACCCCACATGATCACATTGATATAACCATTTTGCTAAACAAGTGGGATAAAATTTAAAATGGTGGAAATTCCAAGTTGGGTTGGTGAGCGTATTCTGTCCATTTCGAGAAGGAAAGCGCGTAGAAGTTGGACCGTTTTGTTGGGGAATTACGATTATTACCTTAATATGAATATTATTTAGTTTACTTTCTTCAACAAAAAATATCCTACAAGTTTGTTAATATTAGGCAAGTGACAGAGGATTGTCTAGCTGTTGTGCATCATCCTTGCTAGACAAAATGGTATCTTTCAAATATCTCTAACATGTAAATAATAATATTATATAGGTGGGATTTTATATATTTCGATCAATAATTATTATATAAAAATTTGTCTTAGTTAATTATTATTATTTTTTTGTTGGGCCTATATGCATGTGGCAAAATGCTTACATATTTCGACGAGATAATTTGCGAGTGCTAAAATCTGTCAAGTACAAAACTAAATGTGGATGAGTGAAATGACAAAACCAGAGCCATAGTGCAAAAAGTCCTCTTTCCACCATCTTCATCATCTTCTTTGTTATTCGATTTATTTTGAAATACTGAGACAGTGGTGCTGATTGGTCCCAATGGAGCAAAAACAAGGAAGGGCCTTTTCGATTCAGGAAGCTCTCAACAATTTATCTCTTCAACCAAAATTTCACACAGGAGAAACAATTACGAATAAAGTTTTAATTGGCAAAATCCTCACAGCGAGATCTTTCATCCGATTATCAATAGCATAAATTGTTCAAAAAACATGGAGACTACAAGCAAGAGTCCATTTTGACAAAATAGCATAAAATATTTTCAAATTTAGTTTTGGAAATTAAAAAGACAAGGAGTTCATCTATAGGAACATACCCTGGTCCTTTAATGGATCGCTGCTCATTTTGAAAGAATGGCAGGAGGATAAAGTAATCTCTGACATTTCTTTTGAGACGGCTATTTTCCACGTCCAAATCCACGGACTTCCACCCATTTTCCTGCACACAAAAAAAACAACGAGAAGTATAGGAGAACAAACTGGTACTTTACACCAAGAATCCATAAACCCCAGGTGTGTAGTTAGCCAAAGATACCTTCGTATAAATGTGGATGTCGTTGAAAATCCTACTCTCGACTGATTCTTCTAGAAAAAAGAAGAGAACAAATAATATTGTATCCAATTTAAATACGAGAGGTTGTCTACTTTTGCTACAAATGCAGTTTGATGAGCCATATGACGGGAAGGTGCACCTACGGGAATCCGGCGACTATCACTTTGGCCAATAGTATTATGGCAAAAACGTACGGCCCCTGGATCGAATCGAAACAAGACGAAAGCCTTCTATTTGTTAACCATATGCCAGATCTTAATCGGATCACTTTGCCGACGATCACCGCCAAAGTCAGAGAGTCAAAGATGAGAGATAATGTAGCTCCCGAGGATGGCATGCTAATCGAAAAGTTACAGGTTTTTTTTTCGAATACCAAGAGGACAAATCTAAAACCTAAGAATCAAAGGCTAGAAAATGAAGCTGTGATTTTTCAAAATGAACTGGAGAAAAGCTGTGTTGATTTTTCAAAATGAGCTGGAGAAGGAATTTGATAAGATCAGCTGCTTGATTTGGCTAAAAGGAATCAAGTGCTGGAAGACCTCCGGATTTAAAGAGATAGGATGGAGTCTATATTACGTCAAAAGTCTCATAAATTATGGCTAAAGGAAGGCAACAAGAATTCAAAGTTTTTCCACTTGAGTCTTGCAGTGAGGCGTAGAAGAACCAAGATTCTGGCAATTAAGGATGGGAAGGAGTGAATTAATGACAAAGATGGAATTAAGGATTACTTTATTGACAAATTCCAAGAGTTGTTTCAATCAAATCACCCACAGATCCTAGATGAGATGGAAGAGCTGGGGCATAAATATGTCACAGCCCAGGGCAATGAGGATATTATATGTATACCAACTGAAGATGAAATTAAGGACTGCATTGAAAAACTTCATCCTTTAAAACGTCCTGGCCCGGACGACTTTCAAGGTTTATTTTACTGAAGCTATTGGAGTATTGTTATGACTAGAGTGATCAGGTTTACTCAAAAATGCTTTAGGTTGAGGAAAGTGCCCCACAATGTCAACATAACTTTCATAGTTCTCATCTCCAAAACGAAACAACACTCAAATTTCAATCATTTTAGACCTATAAGCCTTTTGCAACTTTGCCTACAAAATCATTTTCAAAATTCTTATGAATAAATAATGGATTGCAGAAAACTCGGTAATGGCCCAAAAAGTAATTCACAAAATTAAAAAACATAAAGGAGGGAACGATTTAATGATGTTGAAGGTGGATTTAAAGAAGGCTTATGATAGATTAGAATGAGATTTTGTGATAAAAGTCTTGAATTCATGGGGTTTTTAGTTGGAAGTGCAGCAACTTATAAAGGGCTGCTTATGCATGGTGCAACTCTCTATCCTTCTGAATGGTGGGGTTACAGGATATTTCTCGCCTAGCCATGGTCTAAAACAAGGGGATCCTTTGTCGCCTTTCCTTTTCATTCTTAGTGCTATTTTTTTTTTTTTTTGAGATTATTGATGAGAGAAAAAGCTGAAGGCAATTTGCATGGCATCAAGATAAGCCGCAATGCCCTAGCAATTTCTCATCTTATGTATGCGGATGACCTTTTGGTGATGTGTAGAGAAAATGAACAAGAAGCTCGAGTGGTTAACAATTGCATGGAGAGGTATTTTGGATGATCAGGGCAGGTGGTGAATGAGGAAAAATCAAGTATCATTTTTCTCAAAAAACGCTAGTAAAGTAGACCATTTGGATATTAAAGTTTTATTTGGTTTTAAGGAAATGCCCAAAGATTCAATTTACTTGGGGAACATTCTTCTAGTGAGTAGAAATGAGACCAAGGACTTTAATATTTTAAAGGATAGGATTAACTGAAGACTTGAGGGTTGGAGCCGTAATTTTCTTTTTAAAGCAGGGAAAGCTACCTTTATTTCTTCGATGATCCAAGCTATTCCGGTTTATGCAATGTCCACTTCTCGAATTCCAATTGATTTTTGCAACGATCTTGACTCATTGTTTTAGGGGTTTTGGTAGGGGAAAAAGCAGGGGTCAAGGGGTTTTCTTGCTTTGAAAGCTTGGAAAGATATATGTCGCCCTAAATCTTCCAGGGGTTTTGGATTCTGCTCTTTCAAAGATTTGAATTCAGCTTTGCTAGCAAAGTTGGAATGGAAAATGGCTGTGGGGGACGATAGTCTATGGTGTAGAATAATCAAAGCTAAATGTTTGAAAGAAAAGTCTTTCTTTGAGATCGAAAAAGTTAAAGAATCTTCCCCGGGATGGCAGGGAATTATCAGTGCTAGGCAGTTCCTTTTCAGATGAGCCTGCTTTAAGATCGGGAATGGATTAAAAATCAATCCATGGAAAGACTCATGGCTTTTGGAGCATAACGGAAGGATTCCCTCAGTTAATGAGGGGATTGATTGTGGCAGATGGAGTAAAGTAATTGATCTATGTTGTGAGGATGGATATGGATGGGATGCAATTTTAATTCGAGACATTTGTAAGGAAGATTCGGCCAAAGCTATTCTAAATTGTAAATGGCCTTGCTCTTATCAAGAGGATAAATTGTTTTGGTGTGGAAATAACTTATGATACTTCTCGGTAAGAAATCGTTACTTGCTGAATTGCCATTACGTGGACTCGAACTCGGAGTTATGGAAAGCTATTTGGAATTCTAAGCTATATGAACACTTGAAAATGTTCATGTGGCACGTTATGGCAAATGCTTTGCCAACCAATGAAATTTGAACCAAAGGATTGCTGGAATAAGTGTTGATTGTGTGGTTTGTGGTGAAAGTTTGGAGAGCACTTTTCATTTGTTCAATGAGTGCCATGGTTTAAAGGCTTTGGTTTTTTCTAGCAAATGGGTTGGAAGATGCGATGAGTGGCCGGTTACTAATGTGGCTGAGTTAGTCAAGACGTGTCTCAACCTCACTTCTCGGATGTGCGAAAGAGGCATGGACAAAAATAACTTCTCCTTTATGGTGTCGCTACTTTACTGTTTTTGAAGACTCCACAATGAATGCCTGTTTGAAGGTAAGAAATCAATCAAGGATGCATGAGTTCAACTTGACATTATTGTTTTAGAGTTTACATGAGGCTTTTCTCAATTCTTTATCCAATCCGTCCCAAAGAGAAAGAAGGTATGGTCTATTCCTAAACATGGTTGGTGGAAAATCAATTGTGACGCTGCTTTTGTGGAAGGAAATGCAGCCCTTGCAATGGTGGTGCGCGATGATGACGGCTTTCTAGTTGTTACTAAGACTAAGCTGGTGCAGCTGCCTTCAGCTAGTGATGCCAAATTGAAAGCTATTGAGTGGGTGTGTTCTGTTGCTGCGGACAAACCTTGGATGAATATATGCTTTTCCTTAGATGCTAGGGATGTGGTTAACAATATCAAGTCCTCTCGTGAACCTCTCGATTGGCACTCAAAGGAATCAATTTTATGCATTAGAACTTTTCTTATTTCCAAAGGTTGGGAGCTCTCATGGGATGCCAAATCCACCAACCGTTTTGCTGATTTTATTGCTAAGCTGGCTCTTGCCATCCATTGTAATATTTTGTTTTCTTCTTTTAATTTGGACTATCTTTCCAAGGATTTTAAAAACATTTATGTTTCAGATTTTATGGAAAGCATCCAGGTATAATCCTCTATTGTTAGAGGTTTTTGTACTTAATAGCAATTCTATTTATGAAAAAAAAAATGTATATGTTAAGTTCAACACGAATTCATGTAAATTGTGGAAGATGTGTTCAATTTGAATGTAAATGAATTTAAATTGGGATAATGTTCAAATAGTATTTTTTTATGTTTAATATATAAAAATATATCTTTATATTTATTTATATTATTGGGTTTTTTTGCACAAATAATCATTTATGTTTATATTTTTTGGCAGACTTAACTTTTATCTTTATTTTTTGGCATTTTTAGTCCCTTAACTATGTACAAATATGCACTGTGTGATCCTATTATATTTTCCATCCACATTCTGTTAATATTAACCATGTGAGTATCATATGTAAATGGCAATTGTAGTCATTTTAAAAATATTCTACCATTGCAGCTTCTAACACTCATATAGAAGGAAAAAAATGCAGAAATTAGGGCTTTTTAATTTGGAAGATTGTAGATGCAGAAAAGAAGCAAAAGAAAGCCCATGAATTGAGATTAAAAATCGATTCGCACTAGATTAGAGATCAATTTGCAGACTTTGCGAATTCATTGGTGGCCCTTCACAAACTATCTGAGATCCATTTTTCAGTCCATTAGCCACCATTGAACTCCATTTTCCCACCATCCGCAACGTGTTGCAGAGAAGTTTGGATTATACTAGAATGCCTAGGGTCACAAGGTATAGATGAGTTTCGGTGTTTGAACAAACAAAGTAAAGAATTAGAAGAAAATGCTCCCACATATGGAGGTAAGCAATGTGTTTTTGGGGGAGTGTTAGAAGCCATAATTTCTCCCAAATTAAAAAGCCTTAATTTCTGCTTTTTTTTTTCTTCTATTTGAGTGTTAAAAGCTGCAATGGTGGAACATTTTTAAACTGACTACAATTGCTCTTTACACGTGATACTCACATAGTTTATATTAATAAAATGTGAATGAAAAATATAATAAGACCAAACAATACTTATTTATACCTAGTTAATGAATTAAAAATGCTAAAAAATTAAAAATAGAAATTAAATCTGTAAATGAATATAAACATAAACGACTGGTGCAAAAAACCCTATATTATTTAGTCATTTTTTATATTGTTTTAATTTAATTTAGATGGAAAATATTTGACGGAAGACACATTGTCACGTAATGCTTCTTTGAATGCTTTCCTTTGTCAAATATTGACAGAAGGTTCTGTTTAGGATTTCTCCTCAAGACACCTGTTAGGGTGGAAACTGACGTAAACTGACGTGTCGCATTCATTGGACTTAACAAATTTATTGGACTGCATGAATGATAAGCCTGCAACCGCATTTAAAATATATCTCCGTTTTGGGTCCCACATAAGATGCCCTTTCTTTGATTCTGATTTCTGAGAGGTCGGTGGATGTAGAGCCACCATGTGATGTGCAAATTTGGGTATCTGCAACACCTGATGTGTCCTTTAACCAAAAGGAAAAAAAAACACCTGTTGTGTCCTCCCAAAAATAAAATGTGGATGTATTTGCCCTATTTGGTGTTTTATGCGAATTTTGATAATAGAGATGTTGAGGATGATTTGTGAAGCAAAAAAGATGTTTAGGCAGGTAAGAGTATTCAAATCTAGTGCAGAACATATACTCTTTATTGGAAAAATGTTATGTGGGTCCACTTTTGCTCCTGACCAACCACGTGGGTTTGGTATAAAGTTATTGATCTACACATTTGACATTTGTTTTTCTCCATACTTTGGTGCATAATTGATTGTAAACTATATATTAAAAATTATATATATACTTGATTTAAAACTTATATGTATATAAAAAAAGTACAGATTTTACACAAAATAAATAAATAAATATAGATTTATTGTTTATAGGTGATATAGTATGAAAGACCATTCATATTTAAAAAAATATTTTATAAGATTTATATACTTAATTTTGATGTATGAGGTTGTGTTTAATTATAAATAGTTAAATTTATGTGGCACATTATAAACAAAATGACATGATAATTGCATCTAAGTTTTTATAATATAAAGGTTTGAAACTCCCTTGGCATCTTCATGTTTGAAAATCAATGTGGCATTTAGAATAGTCCAAACGTGAAGCATGGAGAAAAGGAAATATCATCAACCTTTTATCTTTTTGAAAATTTCTGTTGACCTTTTTTTTTACTAATTATAAGAAAAATAATTTTTTATAGGATAAGGAGAATCATACCTTAATTTGATAACTAAATCCAAATGTTAAATTTTAAAAATTTTATGAACTCTAGGCCAAATTTGAAGAAAAATGGATGAAATTACCTTCTAAATAAGAAATGATATTTAATGTTTGTACTTTTTCTCTTCGGCAAGGGTGGGCACTAGACTATTCACCCATCAAAATAGTTTTGGTACTAAACTTTGAAAGATAATATTGTAGCTCAAAATAGTTAGATAGAGCATAGATTTTGTAAGATGGACATGCTCATAAAAGTTTTTTTTTTTTAATTTTTTTTAACAGTCTAATCATTGTTGATTTTTTTTATTATATTATTAATTTTTGTGGATATAAATTTTAAAATTTTGGATCTTATATTGGGCTGGCCCATGCACCGTCCAAATGTATTTCTGCTAAAGTGAGTCCAATGTAGGTCCAAGCTGTTGGAGGAACAAAGCTTATGGTTAAGGTTCTAGATTGAGTGTGGGTCTTGTCCTACTTTGTTGATATTGAATATTTTTTAAAATTTATTAGCGACTTCAATTGTTGGATTGGGCCAAATTGCCAATTTCCAGCTGCTTAGTGAGAACTTAAGTGAAAATGGCTCAAGTCTATCCTTTTAGGTTGTGGATTCGAAACGCACACTTCTTTTTCAAATTAAAATTTATTGCAAGGATAAGGAAAAAAAAAAACGCAACTTAGTGATAACGCCAACAAGTGTAATACTATTTGGTCCTGGTTGGGTCCACGACCTCAAGCTTCGAGGAATAATATATTGGCCGGTTTAAATGCATTTTAGTATTTTTTTAAATTAAATTTGTTTATTTAAAGATTTTTATAATTAATTTATACAATTAATATTTTTTAAATTGAAAAAAATTAGATATTTATCCAATGTAGTTAAAATTGACAAAAAAAGTTATATATTTGTCCAATTTAGTTAAAATTGACAAATTCTATCAACTTAAAATTAATATATGATCCTCAAAATAATTTTTTTCATTTTTAATTTTACCAAAAACTAAAAATAAAAATTTAAAAAGAGAAAAAAAAAAACTATAAATGAATTTTAAATTTTTTTTTCATGTTTTTAATTTTTTTTTTAAATTTTTGGTACAATAAAAAATTAAAATTAAAATTTTTGAAGGTCATATGTTAATTTTAAGTTGATAGAATTTGTCAATTTTAATTAAATTGGACAAATGTGTAACTTTTTTTTGTCAATTTTAACTACATTGGACAAATGTGCAACTTTTTTCAATTTATAAGATATCAATTGCACAAATTAATTGTAGAGACCCTTAAGTGAACAAATTCAATTTTAAAAAGTACTAAAATGCATTTAAACCTATAATATTTATAACATTCATATATATATATATAAAAGAGATTTTGATGTGAAAAATTCAATTTTAAAAGATATTAAAATGAATTTAGACTTAAATAAAATTATAAAATGATTTAAATTAGATAAGTTCTTCATCTATTGATTTAAATTAATTCCCAAAATTGTATATTTTAATCTACATTCCAAAAATCTTCATACATAATTGTTATATTGCTAAAGAAAATACAAAAGTAATATTCAAACAAAGAGAAACAAAAAATACAAAGAAAGATAGAGGGAAAAAGGGAAAGAATGAATTACTCATGGACGAATAAACAGAGATTGAAAGAAAAAAAAGCACAAGATAGAAAAAAAAAAAAAAAAAGTTGGAAAATAAGAATAAATTTTTTAAAAAAAGTCTAAAAAAAAAGGAAAAAAAGAAATGGATGAAATAAAAAATGGAAAAAACAAATATATATATATATATATATATATAGAAATTTTAAAATGAACAAAAAAAAGCTTGGGACAAGGAGATCCCCTGTTTCATTATCTCTTTAATATGTGTTGAGGGTTTGTCGGGTTGATTAAACAAGCGGAAGTGCAAAGCTCTATCCATGGAATCAGACTCGCTCGTACTTCTCCATCATTTCTCACTTTTTCTTTGCAGATGATAGCTTAATGTTTTTCGAGCAAACATCCAGGAGTGTCAAACAGTGACAGACATCTTGCATAACTATGAGCTAGCTTCGGGACAGAAAGTTAATTGAAAAAAACGGTGATTACTTTTGGTCGTAGCACATCACAACATGATCTAACAGTCATGGCTAATTTGCTTGGGAGTAAAATCTCAAAATTTCAAGATAAGTATCTAAGTCTACCAATCTCATTAAGCGTAACAAGATGTTTGCTTTTAGTTCGGTTTTGGACCATGTGTGGAAGGAGTTACAAGGTTGGAAGGAAAGTTTACTATCCAAGGCATGGAAAGAGATTTCAAGGCTATGGCTCAATCAATTCCCGCATATATTATGAGCTGCTTTAAGCTAGCTACCTTTTTATTGGTGTAGTAAAGCACATAATTTGATGGCTAAATTTTGGTGCATTGGCTTGCTTGGGATAGAATATGTGATCCAAAGTACAATGGCGGGCTCGTGTTTTGCTCATTACGAAACTTCAATAAAGCTTTACTTGTCAAACATGTATGACTTTTATTACAGAGCCCCACTTGTTTGGCTGACAGAGTTCTCTGTGGTAGATATTTCAAAACTGGATCTATTTAGATGCTACTTACTGTAAAAATGCCTTCTTTTTTTTGGTAAAGTTTGATGCAGCGAAAGGAGTTATTGGTTTCCAGGTGCAAATGGCACATTGGAGATGGAGACTGTCAAAATTTATAATTCAAAATGGCTACCAGTTCCTTATATTTTTAGTATTATCTCTCAGCAGTTTTTCCATCTTCTACCAAAGTTTCTGATCTTTTTACACCTTCTAGAGCTTGTAATCATACACTCATCAGATCTCTTATATTGAAAGAGAATCTGATGCCATCTTGAGTATTCCTCTTGTGGGTGTTAGGCGCTCTATTGTGGTGATTTGACATTATACTAATAATAGGCGTTATTGGATAAAAAAAAGATTATTGGGTAGTCGGAAGCAATGGTTGAGTGAAGAGAGCTTGGAAATGGCTTGTAGTACTGAGAAAGACGAGTGGTAGCAAGGTATTTGGAAATTGCACGTGCCTAATAAACTGCGAGTATTCTTATGGAGAGCTTGTCATGATATTTTACCTTGTTTTGAGGCTTTGGAAAAGAAGAATATTGTTAAAGAAGGAAGATGTCTTTTATGTGGGAAAGAAAGTGGGACTGTCTTGCATGCTCTATGGTGTTGTGGAAGGCTAAGCTAGCGTGGAAGCATTCCAGTTTCTGGACTCTCTTGTCAGTAAAAAAAATTACTATTTTTTCTGACTTCCTGTATTGGTGTCTGAATACTTTGAAACAGGACGAACCCTTTTAGCTTATATTTTTTTTTATCAATATGGAACCAACGTAACAAGATATTGCATATGAGAGGGACTAAAAATGCAGCAGAGGTTTTTCATCAAGCTTTGACTTTGTGCAATGAGTTTTACCAAGCTAATTTAAAGAATGATGTACCAGCCCCTTGACCGCAGAAGAAGAAAAGTGGGAGTTGGTGTTTTGGTGTGTGATCCTATTGGCAATTTCATGGCAGCAGATTCCATACCTTGCCTCTCTACGTGGACTCCTTTCACAACTGAGCTAAAGGCCATATTATAATGGCTTGTGCTTTTGTATTGAAAGGAACTTAATTGGTAAAGTGCATGGTGGAGTCAGATTGTCTCAATGCACTTCAAATGGTAAACCTTGACGATCGGTGTTTGGCTATTGAAGATAACAATACTGTACAGATTATGAAGCTTATATTTCTGAAATTCAATTTAGTTATTCTCCTTGGGAGTGTAAAAAAGTGACTTATATGCTTGGTTAATTATAAGCTTTGTGTTAAATAGATAAGCAAGTTTTGCTATTTGAGAACCCATTGTGGCTCTCCAATTTATTGTACTGTGATTCTTCTGGCTATATGCCTTTGAAACATTTTCACTAATTGGCTTTCCAAAGAAAAAAAAAAAAAAAAGGCACGAATCCTTTTTATCAATATATAAATTCTTTTTTGTCAAAAAATTTCAGATGTATTTTATGAAAGAACCGTCACTGATAACTACTACTAGTGATGTATTTGTCACTAATAATAGCTACTAGTGATGATTTTCAAATAATTTTATACCATAAAAACTGAATAAGATAATTATTATGTATATATATTCAATATGGTTCACATCAGTTCGATGTGATAATTTTATCATTATGATTTTTTTTTATTAACTATTGAATAATTAAAATTAAAATTTATAGTTTATTGGGTCTTTGTAACATTTATTTTTTTTCCAAATAAAGTTGAAGTACACCTACAAATTTCAACATAAAATTTTTAACATGACACGAATTTAATCGCGTTTTCAAGGGATTAGCTTTAGGTGTAACTGGTCAATCCATGGTCAGTAATCAATAAGCCACGAAAACCTGTTTTACCAGTCAGTAAAGGGATTTTAAGTATTTTAATAATATAAAAGGAAAATCGTAATTTTGCATCATGTTTATATAATATTGTTACTGTATTTCAAACAATCTTGTTTTACATTTGTGTACTTAGTTAAGTTTGTAAAATAATTTAAATATATGTGTCTTGTAACACATTATTATCAATTAAGTATATGGGTTAAATTGTTTATCAAAAAAAAAAAGTATATGGGTTAAATTTATTATTGTAGTTATTATTATTTAATATTTAATTTTGTCATTATAACTATTTTGAATTGATTATATTCATTTAATTATTTTTATTATAATTTTTTTTTTGTTAAAAATTATATTATAATTAAGTTTATATAATTTAATAAACGGATTTTAATTTGTATATTACAACATAAAAGCTTAACAAGTCGAGTTTGAATAAAAAATATTTCACACTAATATTACATGGTATAAACATAATATAACACGATAAGCCATCAGTCTAGATTTCATAGTATGTCACTCAATCTAAATTTTAGAGTGATATATCCAATAGCTAATAAAAGAAAATCTAATATTAAAACCACCATCTTTTTTTTTTTTTTGAACCTAACTCTATATATATATAATTATTGTGGATAATTTGATGCTTCCAAAATATAATAAACCCTATAGTTTGTAAATGCTTCTAGTAGATTTATCAATAATTATTGATATTATTATTACTTCTACTATTAATTACTCATAAAACTTTACAAAGACAAATGTGTTTTTTTTTTAATAAATAAAAACAAATGTGTTTAATTACTTTAAAAACAGGACACCTTGGAACAGGGTACGTTTTCCAATAAATATAATATGTGACAACAATATAACATTATAGCAGGAAATACAAATTGCATTCCAACATATTAATTGCAAAGTACAGAAACTGCTAGCTAGACTGATGTGATCCATCAAGATAATATTATCACAAAGCAAATTACTTCAACGACATTCATCTTATTATTCAGTTTAAAGTAAAGAGAAAATAAAGGAAGCTTTAATGCTTTTCATTCCTTAAGCAGTAAAAGCCTATAAATAAAGCAACGCAAACCTATCTATATAATAGATTTTTATCCATTGTCAACCTAGAGAGAGCAAATATAGAGACTATTAACTATAAAATTTCCACAATATATATTAGCTTATGGAAAATGACCATTCCCAGGACTAGGGACAGACTGCAAATTCCGATCTTCTATGCCAAAATGAAGATCTGAGACGACTTTTGCTTCTGTTGCCAGCGCACTGCTTCTAATTCTATGTGTTAGTGCTGAACAGCTTTTGCAAAGCACACTTGAAGCAGTACTACTACCCAAAGTGTCTTCCAAAGGGTCTTGCTCTCTCTGCTTTTCAGCTTTCATGATCTTTCTGGCTTCCAAAGAATATGGCATAGAGCTTAACATAACAAAGAGAAAAGCTAGCAATATGAAATATACACGAGCCATATGTGTGTGTGTGTGTGTGTGTATGTATGTAACAGTTTTGAGACTATTACTATACTTTAGCAAAATAATGTTCCAAAGTTTTGAATTGCATGTATATTCTTGGGGGTGTTTTTGAAGTCATATATATAGAGCTAGAAGAAGAGACGTAAGATTGAAGTTATTTATTAGCTGGCTAATTTAACGTATATTAGATATTAAATATATGCTTGGAATTGAAGAAAAGGAAAGCAAATTGTGGTATGCTTTTGGAAGCAATTTTAGCTGATTTTGAAAAAGGCCTAGTGGAAGTTGGGTTAGGTAACCATAAACTAGTAGATTTCCACTACTCGTGATCGATCTTCCAAGTACCTGGGGATGGATGGTATAAAGCCCATTGAAACAGAGACCATTCTTTTTCATTTTCCACTGTGTTTTCGTCATCGATTTTCATCTCACTTTGATAATGTTTACGACCTTGTTTCCATTCTCTAGAGGCTTTTTTACTTTTATAAACTTAGGACACTGTTTTTAGTTCAAAGGATTTACATACATACATATATATATACAGTGGAAAATTAATGGAAATGAAAGCCACCACTTTGACTTATTTTTATGAGTTAGATATCAGTGTGTGTGTGCTCTCTGTAGTGATCACTTTGCGTACAGAGAATAAACTGGAGAGAGAGAGAGAGAGACATGTTCATCACCAAATTAATGCGTTTTGATGGTGACCTGAAATGAGACTTTAATTGTTTTAATGGAACTAGACCGGTATGAAAGTTTTTAGATGCATGCATAGAACAAAAATAGTGAAAAATGAATATTACCAATAAAACAGAGAAGGTAAAAAAAAGGGGGAAAAAAAACAATCTTCTTCTGTGCTGTTTATGTGTTATATATAGAGCTTTCCCTATTAGTAATTCGAGGAATAACACTTAGTCTGAAGATGTCTTCTGGTAAAATTTTTAGGGAATAATGTGTACTGAAGTTTCTAATCTAAATCACAATAATCAATTTGCGTATCTGGAAGTGATTGAAATAAAAGTGAACACATATATACTGCTTTAAAGGGCAATTATTAGGTGGTTATGACAAGATTCTGATAAAGTTGATTGACATTTTGGAGGATGTCTGATTATTGATACAATATTTTTATGGACTTTGTTTTTAATGTAGAAGTGAATGAATTGACAATGATTTACCCAAAGAAAAAAAAAAGTGAATTGACAATTATTAAAGTAAAAGTTAAACAGAATTTAAAATTTGCAATAAATATATCTTAAGTATATGCTCGTCTCCTTTATCATGTTCTAAATTCATGTCCCTATATAGCTAAATAAACTTATTTCCAAATTCACCTAGAATATATTGTTTGGTTAAAATGTATATAAAAGCATTTACAATGGGTCTATCAATTGCTGAAAAAATATTATCACATCAGATAAATAAACAGTGTTTGAAAAAAAACTTCTCCAATGGTTATGTGTAAATATTTGTTAGGCTGATATGACAAAAATATATATATAAGCTGTTAAGTTGACCATCTACTTCTAGAAGGTCTGTTAGACATGTTAATTTAGAAAAAACTATTTTTTTTATGGTTATATTTGACAGTTTTATTTTAATTAGATTTAATTTTTTTTTAAATTATACATAATCAATTAAGTTTATTTCAAACAGTTTCCATTTGAGACTATTTTCGAATATTCACTATCTATTAAATAGAGATTTACCATATAAGCAACAATGATTTCTATTATATATGTCATATAGATCTCAATCCATAGTATAATTAAAGATGCTCTAACTAATTGCCCAAAAGCACAGATATACATACGACCAGCTCTTGGTGAAAAAAGATAAGCAGAAAACAGAGGAAAGAGAATTATTTAGCTAAAGCTTGATTCTCAGCCAAAACCTACTAGTTGTACATAACAATCTATCAGGAGATAATAATCTTCAAAGTGAATCTGTATTAGTATAAAAATCCAGTCTGGGGGTCTTGTACACTAATTTCAACATTGTTGTTCTGCTAGGAAATGTAATTTTCTCATTGCATATCCACACATTTTTAAAAAATAAAAATAAATAAATAAATAAATTGCTGAAAACTGATTTATCTAGCATTAAAGGTCCAAAATTGAACCATGACCATATTATATTAGAATTGTTTTTTTAAACTCGAATTTGTTAGAAGTAAATTTGAAATTAAGATATATACTTTATCCATGATAATTAAATGAAAAAGAAAACAGTTTTGATCTATTTGACAGTGAAAGAAAGTGTAAATAGTGTATTTTGCTTTATGACATTGAATAAGTAATGTCCATATGTATGAAACAGAAAGAACAAAGGGCGCTCATTTAGATTTTCTTTCAAACCGCAATTTTGGAAATTTCTGCTTTATTTGGTATTTGTGATCTCTATTCACTCTCTGCACCTTTGAAAACGACAATGAAAGATCTTAGCAACTAGGCAGTGATTTTCCTAGGGGTAAAGACAAAATGCGATGTAGTTCAATCAATTTACTACAGAGCTCAAGGATCAGAGCAAACATTTATCAACTAAACTTTTTAAGTCTATAATCTTTAATTAATCTGACGAGTACATGATGCTCGTCAGGAGAAGGAATATTTTTCATGGATATATAACCAAATGAAAAGAAAAAAAAAATTAAAAAAGAAACATGAAGAAGTGTTAAAAAGAAGGAAGAGCATATAAATATCCTGCAGTATACATTTTGGTTGGCTTATGAATGTGTTAAATTTACACCTATCTCAAAATGTTAAATTTATAAAAAATAAATTATCATCTTTTTATATTTTTATTTTTAATATTTTTTTTATCCATTTAGATTTTTATATATGCTTTTTCAGTCTGATTTTTCATTTTGAGTCTTCACACACACACATATATATATATATATATTTTGAATGAAATTAAAGTATTGAATTTTAAATCTATCACTATGAAATCGTCTAGCTTTTTAGAAAAAGAACATATAAAAATATCGTAGCTCAAAAGCAGAGGAAAAGAATCAAATTCAAGTTTAGGAGAGACAAAAGAAAGGAAATATAAAGAGAAACGACCGTTGCATATCTCTATTCTCCATGTAGTGTCCCTTAAAACCTTAAAGGCTTTAAAGAGAAACAACCCTGTGGCCTCAACTGAAAAGCGCGCACACACACAGAGACTGACATTCCTTTTTGCTTACATATGCACACCATGTGTCTGCCTGACGACTCTTCTTTTATCATTCAAATCCTTCCTTCCAACATATATCATTAACTTTACAATCCTCACAAAAAGCACTCTTCCACGCAACTAAAGATGAAAACCCTCAACATACAATAATATATATATATAATTATAATTATAAATTTTCATATATACTAATTTCTGTATAAGGGGATTTCACCTACATTTAATCGAATTCATGACCTGATAATGTATTTTCAATAATTTTACTTGTATCAAACCTACATATACATATAGGCACTTTAAGAATCCATATAAATATATAGAGGGTTTAGAAGCAAAAGAAATAATAATAAAAAAAATACATATGAAAGTACACATATACACCTCACTTATAAATTGCAGTATAAAGTTTTTTTTTTTCTGAAATATTGTTGAGCCGTTTTACATAATTACTATGTAGTACATTAATTTTTTTTTCCCTGGTTTTGGGAGCTGGGGGGAGAAGAGGAGGAAGACAAAGAGTAGGTTTACATATGGGCCTGCCTCTCTCCAGAACACCCTTTTTCAGACCCAAAAAAATAATAATAATAACTTTGTAAATGAAATTATATATTGTGAAACATTGCCGCAGAAAAACAATTTGGCCTTCAAGAGCACCAAAGAAAAGCCTGCCAAACCCAAAAAAGAAAAAAAAAAGAAAAAAAAAAAAAACATTTCAATAATAATAAAGCACACTGTCATTTTGAGAGTGTTGTGCATGTTAACAAATTAAAAAGCAAAAACAAGATTCCTTTTTTGGTAAAAATTAAGTAGAATTAAAAATGTTAGATCGTAAATGAAAATAAAGAAAGAAAGACTTACAGTGATAGAGCAGAAAAAACGTCTAAGCCATAATGCTTTCTTGGAATTGATCTTGAGTTTGGAGAAGATCATTGGGTCATCAGAACATATAATATTGCCTGCAGGTGATTCCAGAAAGTACACTTTGCGATGTAGTGGAGGCGACCACAAACCACTTTGGTGGTAATCAAAGTCGTATTTCGAAGCATCGAAGAACTTGCCGAGTAGCCTTTCAGATACTGATTTGGACACCATTTGGATGCTTATTGGACTGGTTGATGAAGAGGTAGTTTCAAATGTTGATGAAACATCAGACATTATGTGACTTTGATCAAAGGCAAGGCTATTATTTGTTTCTTAACTAAAATAGATTAACACACCAGAAAAAGAGAGAGAGAAAAGAGAGACGTTATGAGTTATATATATATATAGGTAGAGGAAGGACAAAAGGTGGGGAACATGCAAGTATCGTTGTGGGTGTGGGATTTAGGTTCTCTGATTAATTAGAGATTTTTNCACTCGAACCCAGGAGCAAAGATGAATAAGAGATATGTTATAGAAAGAAGGGTTTTTTGCACTTATAGTCTTTTATGTTTAGAGTTCTTTACAAACTTAGCTTTTATGTTTATTTTTTGGCCGTATTGGTTTCATATGTTGACAAAATTAGCATGTATTAGTCATTTTCATGATTCTGTTTGTATTCTATTAATTTACTCCATGTGCAGGTCAAATGTTAGGGGTAAACATGTCATTTTGAAAAATTTTCTTCTCTTTTTTTCCCTCCTCCGCCCTCTGCATATAAGAAAAAATAGCCGGTTCGTCCTACAATTCAGTATAATAAATGTCAAACATCGTATCTATTTCAAAGTTGAAAATTTGAGTTATTTCCTAAATGAGCAGTCTTTTTCTTCTCAGCATCTACACTTTCACTTTCCGTCTTCCCAACCTTCCTTTCCCATCTCTCAAGCTCCACACCGATGATGTTTTCATCGTCCACGCCACAACATTCTGGCATGTGATTTTTTCCTATATACAGAGGGCGGGGGAGGAAGAAAAAGAGAAAAAGAGTTTTCAAAATGGCATATTTGACTCTGGCATGTGATTTGCACATGGAGTAAACTAACAAAATACAAACAAAATCATGAAAAAGACTAGTCAATGCTAATTTTGTTAACATGTAGGATCAATATTGACAAAAAATAAGCATAAAAGCTAAATCTGTAAAGAATTTTAAACATAAAAATCTATAAATGTAAAAAAGTCTAGAAAAAAAATGTAACGAGGGCTTGGTGGCGGCTGTCAGTTTAATGTTTCAATTTATGCTTCCAAAGCCTAATACCTCTTATTTGGATAGCAAATATAAGTATTTTCTTTTCATAAAAAAAATATAAGNAAAATTGTATTTTTCTTTAATATAAATATATATATATTTTAAGAAAAAAAAGCTTTAATAAAATTAGAATTAAAAAATTAAAATTAAAGTTTTTATAAAAGTTAAAAATATAAATTTAAAAACTTTAATAAAAATTAAAGTTATTTTTTTTAATTTTAAAAAAATAATCCAATACAATAAAAAATGTTCCAAACATCAATTTAATACAATTTTACACCAAACACACGAGTGTATTATATAATATATTACAACACAATACAATCAAATACAATACAACGTATCAAACGAACCTTCACAGTCAAATAATAAAAATAAAAATGATTATTTATTCGGTAATGATCTGAATTTGAATCTGAACCCAGCTTTTGGTATTTAATTGCTATTAATCAACACGCAACTGGTTGTAATTCATGAAATTTTGACTTTTGAAAGGAGTTAAAAAGTATGTAAATGTAGTAATTAATCAAGCTTGTTAATAACATATATATATATATATATAAATTAACGTACAAGATATATATATATAGAAAGGAAGTACAAAAATAAATTATTATTTTTCAGCGAAGATTTTTGTCTTCCTTTTTTTAAGGGGGGAGAGGGCGTAGAGATGTTAATTCTTAAATTGCCTTTACTGTGAAGTAATTAACAAAAGCAAATTTGAATGTTCAAAATGTTTTATGAAATGTATCCGGTATATGGGTATGTATATGAATATGGGTCCGTGGATTTGGGTAATTGAGTAATTCCATGGAACATGCAAGTCTTTATTATTCAGGAAAAGGCTGTGAAACATTTATTGGAAATCAAAGATTTTTTTGGTGAATTATTGGAAATCACAGTTAAACATTGAATAATGGCTCATTTGGCATGTAGTAAAAGACATTATTATGGAACCCTTGTTTAACTTTAAAGAGAACCATGTAACAAAAGTTTGCATGCTAATCGACATTGTCAATTTTACTTTTTGCCGAACTTTATATATATATATATATATATATATGATTTTGGTAATATAGATAATGTTGTTTATTATTTAGCAAGTAATGTTTTACTACAGTTGTCCGTTGCTCATAATAAAATGCATTAAAATATATGATTATATATATCAGACAGCTACAGTAAACTGTCGTTTACTCATAAATAGTGAACTGTACCATCCATATAAAAATTGTAGTAATATATATATATATATATACGATTTTGCTAATAGAGGCTATGTCGACTACCACTCAGAAAGTAACAATCAATTACAGCTGTTTAATGCGTATAATCAAGTGTATTGAACATGCAATTATGTGTATCAGACAACTATAGTAGATTATCGCTTTCTGAATAGTGAACTAAATTGTCCACAGTAACAATTCTGTGTGTGTGTATATATATATATATTACAAAACTAATGAGTTCATTTAGTTCCATTTAACCTCTTCAACGTATGGCTCAAGGACTCAAAAGGGGTTAAAGCTTATACATATTTTTTTCGATGAATAAGAGATATATTTTTTATTTTTTTGGTAAATCGATGAATAAGAGATATATGTTGTGCCGACACTCGAACCCAGGAGCAAAGATGAATAAGAGATATGTTATAGAAAGAAGGGTTTTTTGCACTTGTAGTCTTTTATGTTTAGAGTTCTTTACAAACTTAGCTTTTATGTTTATTTTTTTGCCGTATTGGTCCCATATATTGACAAAATTAGCATTTACTAGTCATTTTCATGATTCTATTTGTATTCTATTAATTTACTCCATGTGCAGGTCAAATGTTAGGGGTAAACATGTCATTTTGAAAATTTTTCTTCTATTTTCTTCCCTCTTCTGCCCTCTGCATATAAGAAAAAATCGCCGGTTCGTCCTACAATTCAGTATAATAAATGTCAAACATCTTATCCATTTCACGGTTGAAAATTTGAGTTATTTTCTAAATGAGCAGTCTTCTTCTTCTCAGTATTTACACTTTCAATTTCCGTCTTCCCAACCTTCTTATCCCATCTCTCAAGCTCCACAACAACGATGTTCTCATCGTNCAGAATAAAAGACAAAAGGATAATATATATCCTACATCTCTCATACATGAGTTTGTCAAAGGTGAAACTTCTTTCTAAAAGCCAAGTCTTTGAATATAACACAAAAATTCTCTAAAGCAAAAGAGAAAAAATAAAATTAGACATTTACCTGCGATAATTTTTCTCTAAAACCATCACAAACATATGTACAGAGATATTTTTTTTTCTTTCTTAGTGAACAGATGTAGAGATGGAGTAAAATATACTATTAAAAACACTTTAAAATAAAAAAGAAAATAGCAACCAGTATCCACCTGAACACTTCGTAGATCCAGATTGTTTTCTCAATTTTATTTCTTTTATTTTAGACGATGATCACTATTACTTCTTTGATTTCTCATTTTTCTCTAGAAAGGCAAAAAATCTTTTGATCCAAATTGAATACGTAGCATAATAACCCATCACATTAAACAATAACAAAAAATAAATAAATAAAATGAAAGAAAAACTTATCAAATCGACAAAACCTAGAAAATTTAGAATCATACTATAGGATGTATATATATTTTGTATTTTCCTCAGCAGATTGCAAATCAACCAATGAAATCAAAGAAAAACTACTTTTTTCTCATACAAATCTAAAATTGTTTGTTTTCTTCCTCCAATACTCTTTTTGTACTGAAATAGTCCTTCAATTTTTTTGCTTGAACGATGGTGTATCGTTTCCTCTGTATTATCACAAACAATCAGAAAACACATAACAAAAAAATGTTTAATCTAAAAAGTTAGGATTTTCATAGAATAAAAGGCCAAAAGAAAAACAAAGATGAAAAATTAGATTTTAAAAACTGAGCAAGAAAAAAACAAAAAATATTGCACATTTTCTATGCTTCAATGGTGAAATAAACCCACCATCATAACCACAAAATCCAAAACAAACTCACAAATTCCCAAACAAAATGGTCAAGAAAAAAAAAAGAATATTTTCTTACCATATGAGTAATTTCTTTTCTTACTTTTCGAATATTTGATTAATGGAGTAGAAAATAGAAACGAAGATAATTAAAATGTGTGAGAAAATTATGATATAGAAATGAAAAAAATTAACAACAATGAATTTATTTCATCCACAAGACTCGAATCCGAGACCTTGCTTAAAGAGGAAAGATGCTTAACCATCCATCCCAACTTGCATTGATAACAATAATGTCATTTTTGTTATGTAGAGAAAAAATAAATTATGAATGATGAAAAAAGATAAAAACTCATTTAGCTCTGCACTGTCCTTTATAATATATAAGATATGTATGTATGTATATGTACGCTCTAGTATGTATGTGTTTGCGTGTGTGTCGGTGAGTATTGCATTTCCAGGGGATAGAGAGAAAGGAATTTATGGCGGAGAATCATGGTTATTGGGATGTAAATTTATGGTGGAAAGCGACAGCTTTTTTATTCCTTGCAAAAATTAGGGTCACCGTTCACCAAAAAAAAAAAAATGTCTTGAATTTTAGGAAAGTATATTGGAGAATTTTTTGCTTTGTTTTTTTGTTTTTTGATTTTAGCAGATGCGTAATGTTATCATAAAAAAATAAATAAAATACTAATTTGTTATTAGGATTTAGTGGTATTTTAAATGAATAATATCAAAAGATTCATTTTTTTATTTTATTACAACTTTAATATTTAAAAAATAAAATTAAATGGTCACAATTGAACTTTGTGATATAAGCTGACAAATAATAAAATTCTAAATAAAAACTTCATGGAAATAAAAAAAAAAAGATGTATTTATTTTTTAAAAGAAAAAAAATGTATTTATATTATCAAAATTTGGTTAATCTTATACGCTTCACATATAATATAGTTTAGTTCTTAATTAGGAAACTTTTACTATTTGTGGTTTAGTAATTAATTCTAACTGATCAAATTTATGTAGATTACTCAAAAGAAAGAAGAACAAGAAGTAATAAAGACCAAAGAACACACAAGGATTTATAGAGATTTGGCTAATATGCCTACATTCTCTGATGCTCCATCGAAGGAACTCTGTTATTATTGAAGAAGAGATTACAATCTAAGTTCAAACTAAACACTCTGTTTATTCCCGAGACCAACCCGTAACCCCTTTACACCCTCTCTCACAGATCTTGTAAGTAAGATCTTTTAGAACAATTCTAAGAACAGATGAGGAAGAAAGAAGAAAACAGAGACCACATACATGAAGAACCTTTCACAGAAAACCCCCAATATGTTCAACCTAATTGTCCTCACTCTCTTTTTCTACCAAATACACGAGAAGACTAAAGATATACACATGTGTTTATTAAGACAAAATCTGTGCGTTTTGAACTTATCAAAACACATCGTTTTAACCTCTTTATTATGTATCATATCTGACAATCTCCACCTCGATACATAAATAGACTAAATAGCAGAAATTCGCATCAGCTTCATAGCATCTTGCTTCAAACTATCCTGGATCAATTCTGAGCAACTTCTTGCAGACAACAAACTTGCTCAAAGGAAGTATTTTAGTTCCCATGTCTGAATGATTACATTCTGTATGAATCTTCACTACTTGTATAAGCCCCAGCTCAATCACATCTCGCACAAAATGAAACTTAACATCAATATGCTTAGTTCTTTCATGAAAAACAGAATTTTTACATAAAAATATTGAACTTTGACTATTAGAAAAAAATTGCTACCTTTCAATGCAAAAGATTAAGTTCAGTTAACAAACCTTTCAGCCACAAAGCCTCTTTTACAGCTTCTGTTGTAGCTATATAGTCAGCCTCTGTAGTTGAAAGAGCTACAATAGGCTGAAGCTGTGATTTCCAGCTTATACAACTTCCACACACAGTAAACATATAAGAAGTAGTAAATCTTTTTTATCTTTATCACCAGCAAAATCAAAATCTACATATCCTCTAAGAGTAAGACCTTCATTATTATGTTTAAATAACAGACCATGATCTAAAGTTCCTTTAATATAACAAAGCAGCTAGTTAAGAGCTTCCTAATGCTCTCTACTAGGATTAGCCATAAACCTATTCAAAATACTAATAGTATGAGCAAGATCAGGTCTTGTACATATCATAGTGTACATCACAAATCCTACAGCATTAGAATAGGGAACACTTACCATATCTTCTTTTTCCTGCTCAGTTTTAGGACAATGTTTAACAGACAAATCAAAATGATTTGCTAAAGGCACACTAGTAGGAATAGCATCATGCATAGAGAATTTATTTAAAACTTTATTGAAATAATTTTTCTGATTCAGAAACAAAGTTTTCTTATTTCTGTCTTTTAAAATATCCATACCTAAAATTCTCTTAGCTGGTCCTAATTCCTTCATATCAAACTCAGAATTTAAGCTTTTCTTAATTTTCTGAATTTACTATATATTCTGGCCAGCAAGTAACATATCAACAACATAAAGCAGTAAAAAAACAATATTACCACGAGAAGACCCTTTGTAATACAAACACATATCATATTTATTTCTCTTAAACCCTATTTTTGTTATGAACATATCAAACCTTTTATACCATTGACGAGGAGCTTGCTTTAAACCGTATAGAGATCTTTTTAATAAGCAAACAAGTTCCTGGTCACTTTTGACAGTAAAACCCTCATGTTGTTTCATAAAAATTTTTTCTTCCAAAGTATTATGAAGAAAAGCAGTTTTAACGTCTAATTGTTCTAGTTCCCAGTTAAAGTGAGTTACTAAGGCTAGAATCACTCTAATAGTGGTATATTTTATCACTGGAGAGAATATCTCATTATAGTCTACCCCTTCCCTTTGGGTAAACCTCTTTGCTACAAGTCTAGCCTTAAATCTAACCGGATCTTTATCAGTAAGTCCCTTCTTAACTTTAAAGATCCATTTACAATCAACCATCTTTTGATTTTCTAACTTAGGAACTAGCTGCCAGGTTTGGTTCTTATGCAAAGAATTAATTTCATCTTTTAGAGCATCATACCAATATTTAGCATATTGACTATTTATTGCCTCAATATAATTCTTAGGCTCATTATTTGCTAATTCTTGATAAGAAATTAAGGCATAAGAAATAATATCAGCATAGCCATACCTTTTTATGGGTTTTACCTACCTTTTTTCCCTGTCTTTGATCAGTTGGTAATCCCGGATTGTTTGATCTGGCTGTTCAGTAACTTTTTCTGTACCTTTTGTATCTTCTGTGTTAGGGACCAAATTTGTGTTGGTTCTGGAACAAGAACTGGATCAGGTTGAGGCTCTGGCATGTCATTATCATCTACCTGAGTCTCCACTTCAATCTGAACAGTACTTTCCTTTTGTTGAATTTCAGTTTCTGCATTGTTAGTTCTCAAGCAGGGCATAATATTTTCATTAAAAACCACATCTCTACTAATAATAACTTTAAAACCACCAGATTCATTAAGCCAAAGTCTATAACCTTTAACCCCTTCAGGATAACCAAGAAACACACATTTAACAGTTGTAGGGTCTAATTTTCCCTTTTTCTGATGAGCAAAGGCTTGGCAACCAAACACTCTTAGGTTAGACAAATCTGGTTTATAACCAGACCACATGAATTCTAGAGTATTAAAGTCTATGGCAGTAGAGGGACACTTATTTACCAAATAGGCTGCTGTTGTAATAGCTTCCCCCCAAAAAATCTTTAAGAGACCAAAACTAGACAGCATACATCTGACTTGATCTAACAAAGTCCTATTCATCCTCTCAGCAACATCATTTTGTTGAGGGGTGTACCTCACAGATTTATGTCTTTGTATACCATTGCTAACACAATAATTATTAAAAGCATAATTACTCTAAGCCATTGTCTGTTCTTAGAACTTTCAATTCTTACCAGTCTGATTTTCTACAAAGATACACCAGTTTTTAAACTTTTCAAAAGCTTCACTATCATGCTTTAAAAGATAAACCCACACCTTCCTAGAGTAATCATCAATTATACAGAGGAAATATCTATTTCCACCTGAAGTAGGTGTGACAGTGGGACCCCACATGTCTGTATGTACATATTCTAACACAGATTTGGACTTGTGTATCCCAGAAGTGAAACTTAGTCTATGCTGCTTCCCTAAAACACAATGTTCACAGAAATCTATCTTAGATATATTATCTCCATGAAATAAACCTTGCTTAGACAGATAGTAAAGACCTTTTTCACTAATGTATCCTAGTCTACTGTGCCATAATCTTGTCTTATCTTGAGAAATAGCTGCAGCAAGACTATCAGTGATTGTGTGACCTTGTAAAACATACAAACCATTTTTCTTGTTCCTTTTCATAACAACCATGGCACCTCTAGATATTTTCATAGTGCCACTTTCAGTCTTACAGGAATAACCAGCTTCATCTAATATCCCTATAGAGATTAAATTTCTCTGTAAATCAGGAATATGTCTCACACCCTTTAAAGTCCTAACAATTCCATAAAACATAGTAACATAGATATCACCTATTCCAATTATATCACATGGCATGTTATTTCCCATTAAAACCTGACCACCATTTACTTCTTGGTAATTCACAAACCATTCTTTAATAGGACACATATGATAGGTGCACCCTGAGTCTAGAATCCACTCCTCATTCCAATTTTGAGTGGAAACAACAAGAACATCACCTATCACAGACTCTTTAGAGGCTATAGCAGCATCCCCATTTTCTAGAGCAGCTTTACCCTTTTCTTCTCTTTTCCTCTTGAAGCAATCTTTAATTAAGTGACATTCTTTCTGACAATAGAAACATTTTCTATCCCTGGTTCTAGACTTAGATCTAGACTTACCTCTGTTTTTAGTTTCAATGAAGGAATTGTTAAAGACTCTTGATTGATTTCTACCCCTAACAGTAAGGCTCTCAATTTTACCAGAATCTTTCTTTTCTATCTTAACTTCCAGATCTCTAGACCTTAAAGAATTAATCACAATTTCAGTAGTTAAGGTTTCTTTACCATACTTAATCACATTTTTCACTTCTTTGTAAGATTCACATAAAGAGTTTAACAAGATTATAGCATGGTGTTCATCGGTAAATTTCTCATTACAATTAGCAAGGTCTAGACCTAAACGATTAAAGTCATCTAAGTTCTCATCAAGATCTTTAGACGAGTCCATTTTGAAAGCAAAGAATTTTTCAAGCAAATAAATCTTATTTGAAAGAGATTTAACAAGATAAGTTTTTTCTAAAGCAGCCCAAACACTAGAGGCAGTTTTGGAATCATTTACCTTTCTGAGAATATTGTCTGCTAAGTGTAGTATAATATTACTATATGTGATTTCATCCATATCCTTCTTTTGATCATCAGTCAGAGCTTGTGGATATGTTTCGTCCAACGCCCTTGCCACTTTCTATTGTATGAGGATGGCCTTCATCTTCTGCTTCCATAAGAGAAAATCACCCTTCCCGTTGAACATCTCCAGTTCAAATTTGGTGCCCATAATCAACAACTGATTTTGTACTAAAAGAGAAAACACAGACTTTCCAAGAAAGAAACCCCAAAAAGAACAATTCTCAAGAACACACAAACCGAAATACAAGAAACACTCAATCTGAAAAACCTAAAGAAAGATTCCAGAAAAAACCAAGAAAAGATGATTCGGTATATGACCGGTTGTGGTTCTGATACCACTGATGTAGATTACTCAAAACAAAGAAGAACAAGAAGTAATAAAGAACAAAGAACAAACAAGGATTTATAGAGGTTCGGCCAATATGCCTACATCCTCTGATGCTCCACCGAAGGAACTCTGCTAGTATTGAAGAAGAGATTACAATCTAAGTTCAAACTAAACACTCTGTTTATTCCCGAGACCAACCTGTAACCCTTTTACACCCTCTCTCACAGATCTTGTAAGTAAGATCTTTTAGAACAACTCTAAGAATAGATGAGGAAGAAAGAAGAAAACATAGACCACATACATGAAGAACCTTTCGCAGAAAACCCCCAATCTGTTCAACCTAATTGCCCTCACTCTCTTTTTCTACCGAATACACGAGAATACTAAAGATATATACATGTGTTTATTAAGACAAAATCTGTGCGTGTTGAACTTATCAAAACACATCGTTTTAACCTCTTTATTATGTATCATATTTGACACAAATGGATATTGATTAATAAATCCTATCAAAAAAAAAATTGAAAGATTGGTGAAAACAGTGATAAAGAGATGCAAGATTGGTGGAAAATTATTTGGAAGATAAGAGTTCCAACATAAAATTAAGGTGTCTCTTTCGAGAGCTAAAGTCAAGGAATTATATGCGTGCAAAAATGTTGTCTCAATGGAAACTACTCCATGAAGATTGGTTTATGGTACTGTAGTAACTAATGCAAGAAGAATATGCATTATGGTATTGTATAACTAATACAAGAAGAATTTGGATTCATGAAAAACAGGATTTTTACATAAAAATATTGAACTTTGACAATCAGAAAAAATTGTTACCTTTCAATGCAAAAGATTAATTTCAGTTAACAAACCTTTCAGCAACAAAGCCTCTTTTACAGCTTCTGTTGTAGCTATATAGTCAGCCTCTATAATTGAAAGAGCTACAATAGGCTGAAGCTGTGATTTCCAGCTTATACAACTTCCACACATAGTAAACATATAAAAAGTAGTAAATCTTCTTTTATCTTTATCGCCAGAAAATCAAAATCTACATATCCTCTAAGAGTAAGACCTTCATTATTATGTTTAAATAATAGACCATGATCTAAAGTTCCTTTAATATAACAAAGCAGCCAGTTAAGAGCTTTCTAATGCTCTCTACCAGGATTAGCCATAAACCTACTCAAAATACTAATAGTATGAGCAAGATCATGTCTTGTACATATCATAGTGTACATCACAAATCCTACAACATTAGAATAAGGAACACTTACCATATCTTCTTTTTCCTGCTCAGTTTTAGGACAATGTTTAACAAACAAATCAAAATGATTTGCTAAAGGCACACTAGTAGGAATAGCATCATGCATAGAGAATTTATTTAAAACTTTATTGAAATAATTTTTCTGATTCAGAAACAAAGTTTTCTTATTTCTGTCTTTTAAAATATCCATACCTAAAATTCTCTTAGCTAGTCCTAATTCCTTCATATCAAACTCAGAATTTAAGCTTTTCTTAATTTTCTGAATTTCCTATATATTCTGGCCAGCAAGTAACATATCAACAACATAAAGCAGTAAGAAAACAATATTACCACGAGAAGACCCTTTGTAATACAAACACATATCATATTTATTTCTCTTAAACCCTATTCTTGTTATGAACATATCAAACCTTTTATACCATTGACGAGGAGCTTGCTTTAAACCGTATAGAGATCTTTTTAATAAGCAAACAAGTTCCTGGTCACTTTTGACAGTAAAACCCTCAAGTTGTTTTATAAATTTTTTTTCTTCCAAAGTACCATGAAAAAAAGCAGTTTTAACGTCTAATTGTTCTAGTTCCCAGTTAAAGTGAGCTACTAAGGCTAGAATCACTCTAATAGTGGTATCTTTTATCACTGGAGAGAATATCTCATTATAGTCTACCCCTTCCCTTTGGGTAAACCCCTTTGCTACAAGTCTAGCCTTAAATCTAACCGGATCTTTTTCAGTAAGTCCCTTCTTAACTTTAAATATCCATTTACAATCAACCATCTTTTGATTTTCTAACTTAGGAACTAGCTGCCAGGTTTGGTTCTTATGCAAAGAATTAGTTTCATCTTTTATAGCATCATATCAATATTTAGCATATTAACTATTTATTGCCTCAATATAATTCTTAGGCTCATTATTTGCTAATTATTGATAAGAAATTAAGGCATAAAAAATAATATCAGCATAGCCATACCTTTTTGTGGGTTTTACCTGCCTTTTTTCCCTGTCTCTGATCAGTTGGTAATCCAAGATTGTTTGATCTGGCTGTTCAGTAACTTCTTATGTACCTTCTGTATCTTCTGTGTTAGGGACCAGATTTGTGTTGGTTCTGGAACAAGAACTGGATCAGGTTGAGGCTCTGGCATGTCATTATCATCTACCTGAGTCTCCACTTCAATCTGAACAATACTTTCCTTTTGTTGAATTTTAGTTTCTGCATTGTTAGTTCTCAAGCAGGGCATAATATTTTCATTAAAAACCACATCTCTACTAATAATAACTTTAAAACCACCAGATTCATTAAGCCAAAGTCTATAACCTTTAACCCCTTCAGGATAACCAAGAAACACACATTTAACAGTTGTAGGGTCTAATTTTCCCTCTTTCTGATGAGCAAAGGCTTGGCAACCAAACACTCTTAGGTTAGACAAATCTGGTTTATAACCAGACCACATGAATTCTAGAGTATTAAAGTTTATGATAGTAGAGGGACACTTATTTATCAAATAGGTTGCTGTTGTAACAGCTTCCCCCCAAAAAATCTTTGAGAGACCAAAACTAGACAGCATACATCTGACTTGATTTAACAAAGTCCTATTCATCCTCTCAGCAACACCATTTTGCTGAGGGGTGTACCTCATAGATTTATGTCTTTGTATACCATTGCTAACACAATAATTATTAAAAGCATAATTACTCTAAGCCATTGTCTGTTCTTAGAACTTTCAATTCTTACCAGTTTAATTTTCTACAAAGATACACCAGTTTTTAAACTTTTTAAAAGCTTAACTCTTATGCTTTAAAAGATAAACCCACACCTTCCTAGAGTAATCATCAATTATACAGAGGAAATATCTATTTCCACCTGAAGTAGGTGTGACAGTGGGACCCCACAGGTCTGTATGTACATAATCTAACACAGATTTGGACTTGTGTATCCCAGTAGTGAAACTTAGTCTATGCTGCTTCCCTAAAACACAATGTTCACAGAAATCTATCTTAGATATATTATCTCCATGAAATAAACCCTGCTTAGACAGATAGTAAAGACATTTTTCACTAATGTGTCCTAGTCTACTGTGCCATAATCTTGTCTTATCTTGAGAAATAGCTGCAGCAAGACTATCAGTGATTGTGTGACCTTGTAAAACATACAGACCATTTTTCTTGTTCCTTTTCATAACAACCATGGCACCTCTAAATATTTTCATAGTGCCACTTTTAGTCTTACAGGAATAACCAGCTTCATCTAATATCCTTATAGAGATTAAATTTCTCTGTAAATCAGGAATATGTCTCTCACCCTTTAAAGTCCTAACAATTCCATCAAACATAGTAACATAGATATCACCTATTCCAATTATATCACATGGCATGTTATTTCCCATTAAAACCTAACCACCATTTAATTCTTGGTAATTCACAAACCATTCTTTAATAGGACACATATGATAGGTGCACCCTGAGTCTAGAATCCACTCCTCATTCCAATTTTGAGTGGAAACAACAAGAACATCACCTATCACAGAATTTTTAGAGGCTACAGCAGCATCCCCATTTTCTAGAGCAGCTTTACCCTTTTCTTCTCTTTTCCTCTTGAAGCAATCTTTAATTAAGTGACATTCTTTCTGACAATAGAAACATTTTCTACCCCTGGTTCTAGACTTAGATCTAGACTTACCTCTGTTTTTAGTTTCAATGAAGGAATTGTTAAAGACTCTTGATTGATTTCTGCCCCTAACAGCAAGGCTCTCAATTTTACCAGAATCTTTCTTTTCTATCTTAACTTCCAGATCTCTAGACCTTAAAGAATTAATCACAATTTCAGTAGTTAAGGTTTCTTTACCATACTTAATCACATTTTTCACTTCTTTGTAAGATTCACATAAAGAGTTTAACAAGATTATAGCATGGTGTTCATCGGTAAATTTCTCATTACAATTAGCAAGGTCCAGACCTAAACGATTAAAGTCATCTAAGTTCTCATCAAGATCTTTAGACGATTCTATTTTTAAAGCAAAGAATTTTTCAAGCAAATAAATCTTATTTGGAAGAGATTTAACAAGATAAGTTTTTTCTAAAGCAGCCCAAACCCTAGAGGCAGTTTTGGAATCATTTACCTTTCTGAGAACATTGTCTGCCAAGTGTAGTATAATCGTACTATATGTGATTTCATCCATATCCTTCTTTTGATCACCAGTCAGAGCTTGTGGAGATGTTTCGTCCAACGCCCTTGCCACTTTCTATTGTATGAGGATGGCCTTCATCTTCTGCTTCCATAAGAGAAAATCACCCTTCCCGTTGAACATCTCCAGTTCAAATTTGGTGCCCATAATCAACAACTGATTTTGTACCAAAAGAGAAAACACAGACTCTTCCAAGAAAGAAACCCCAAAAAGAACAATTCTCGAGAACACACAAACCGAAGTACAAGAAACACTCAATCTGAAAAACCTAAAGAAAGATTCCAGAAAAAACCAAGAAAAGATGATTCGGTATATGACCAGTTGTGGTTCTGATACCATTGATGTAGATTACTAAAAACAACGAAGAACAAGAAGTAATAAAGAACAAAGAACACACAAGGATTTATAGAGGTTCGACCAATATGCCTACATCCTCTGATGCTCCACCGAAGGAACTCTGCTAGTATTGAAGAAGAGATTACAATCTAAGTTCAAACTAAACACTCTGTTTATTCCCGAGACCAACCTGTAACCCCTTTACACCCTCTCTCACAGATCTTGTAAGTAAGATCTTTTAGAACAACTCTAAGAATAGATGAGGAAGAAAGAAGAAAACAGAGACCACATACATGAAGAACCTTTCGCAGAAGCCCCCAATCTGTTCAACCTAATTGCCCTCACTCTCTTTTTCTACCAAATACACGAGAAGACTAAAGATATATACATGTGTTTATTAAGACAAAAAGTTGTGCGTTTTGAACTTATCAAAACACATCGTTTTAACCTCTTTATTATGTATCATATTTGACACAAATGGATATTGATTAATAAATCCTATCAAAAAAAAATTTGAAAGATTGGTGAAAACAGTGATAAAGAGATGCAAGATTGGTGGAAAATTATTTGGAAAATAAGAGTTCCAACATAAAATTAAGGTGTCTCTTTCGAGAGCTAAAGTCAAGGAATTATATGCGTGCAAAAATGTTGTCTCAACGAAAACTACTCCATGAAGATTGGTTTATGGGACTGTAGTAACTAATGCAAGAAGAATATGCATTATGGTATTTTATAACTAATACAAGAAGAATTTGGAAATTAAAAGTTGGATTCTTTTGATTAATTTAAAGGTGTAGAATTTGGGCCTTGTGCGTATTTGTTCGGTTAGAAGATGAAGATGTTAATAGGTTCCATTTAGAAAGATTTGTTTAGACCATTGCAATGTTAAAAGCCAATAAAGCAGTGGTTAACTCCTTTTGACTACTGAATTACAATTTTTATAAAATATGATATTGATTTGTATATTGAAGAAGGAATTTTCAGATGGATAATTAATTCCTATGAAAAGACGCATTGGATTTTTTACATTCTCCTGAAAGAATTTGTGTATGAATTGTTTTTTGGTTGATGATATAAAAATAAAAATATCAAATCATGGTACCGTCCTAATAGAGCAGTTCATGAACCATTAAGATATGCAATTTCTCTCAAAGTTTGGTTTCAAACTAAAAGATTAATCTAATAGGGTGTGTAATTCAAACTTTTTATATGCCATTTTGGATTACTATGTTTAGTTAATGTGGAACTTAGCTCGAGCTTTCAAACTTGACATTTTTTGGCACATTTTCAAATCGATAACACTTTTTTGTTCCCATCTCATGGGAAGGTCTTAATTGCGGAAGTGATTACCTACCATTTCAACATGAAATTTCTGTTATCAAATTTCTACCGTCAAAACTAGATTGTTCACTATCACGGTCCACCATTGATTCACTTCGGAGTTTATTTTAGGCTTTGATACCACTTGTTAAAGTTTGCAGTTCTACCTTAAAATATTAACTTAATAGGGAGAGTAATCTAAACCTTTTATATACCCTTTTAAAATTATTATTTAACCAATGTAGAACTTTGTTCGCACACTCTAACAATTTCTAGTGGTCATATTGAAATTGAATGAAGGAAAGATTCTATCAATCACTAATCTAATATGATTTTAGTTTGGTTTCTTAATAAAAATTTAACATTTTTATCAAGGAAGTAATTATAAAATAAAATAAATTGTATCCATAAATAAATCAATAAATAAATCACATTCATTAACATCACAATCTGCATAAAAGGTGTTTGCCTAAAAAATAAATAAAATAAAATAAATGGTGCATAATAACAAATAGTTTTTTTTTTTTTTCTTTTTGGTAATTAATAACAATTAGTATTTGGGAACTCTAAAGTCCTCTAGTCATCATGATACCATGAGGAAAAATGCCTTTGCCTCAACCCGAAATACTTTATCCCTCCGACTTGGTTAAGAAAGTCCCTGCTCTCGCTACATGTATACTACTATTATATTTTTTTTGTTTTGTTTTAAAAATGTATGTAATTTAAGAGTAGTATTGTATTTTCCACATTCTAAGAAATATATAATTTGAAAATAGAATTATTTTCTCATTTTCTACTTTTATTTAGAAAAAAATTAAAAATAATTTTAAGTTTTCAATGAATTTGAACGATATGATAACCATCATATTCCCTAATTAATTACAAAAACTTGTATACATTATTTTTCTCCATTTACACATCAATAATTTAATTATTATTATCAGATTTTACACCCAAAAACAATAAGCGTGCCCCTCCTCATCGCTCCCTAGTTTTTCTAATTTTTTTCATTTTATTTTACATTTCTTTTGGTTTTAATTTATTTCCTCAATTATCTATTTTTTTATTTCTCACTTATATGTAGTCAAAAATTTATTATAACTATAATAGTTATTTATAATATCTTAGCAATAGAATTTCTTCAATGAATTTCTTTAATGGTATCTACAATTATAATTATTCAATACAATTAGTTAATAACAAATATAAATTTAATTAAAAAATGAATTTAATAACAACAATAAATGTAATAAAACAAAAAATACTTATTTATAATAATTCTTTCTATTATAAAGATTATCACATTTTTATCTAATATTACAAAATAAATAAAAACTATGTTATATTTGAAGAGGCTTAGCAGTTTGTTACTTGAGTTTTGGGCTCTTTATCATGGGATGATACATTGAAGCAGATGGGATTAAATAGCGTTGCATTTGAATGAAAGGGAAAAATATACTTTATGATGATTATTATGATTGTTTAAATAATTTAGAATTTAATAGATTTAAATGGAGGAGAATTTTATGAAATTTCATGGATTCTATATATAATTTATAAAAATTCAAAGAAAACTATAGAAAAGATGATGATTTAACTTCGAGCATCTTAAAAGAATACGTGAATTGTGAAAATAAACATGTCACATAAGCAATATATATAATGTTTTAAAAAATACTCCCCGATCGTAATGTCTATAATGAATATCAAGCTTATGTGGTTTAGAGACATTATCAATGTAAATATTTACTTCTAAAAGCTTTGTTAAACATTGTGTGTTTTTCATAAATGCAAATTTTTTCTAAAATAAATAAATAAATTAATAACTATAAATAATATTCATGCACATTAACAAAGAAGAATATTTTTTTATCTAACTATATACTTATGCCACATAGAATATTAAAATTGTTAATTTCTTTGTCAAATATATTACAATTTACATTTACCGTATAAGGTGCTCTTAGACATTTTTTATTCACATATTTTTTAAATCTAATAAAATTAAAATTAATAACTTTTTAAATACTAGACCTCTACAAAGTTATAATTAGATACACATAGATTTTAAAATATTTTTATAAAATCTATTAAAATATAAATTGGACACTTCATAGTTCATGTAGATAAAATTTAAACTCTAAATTTAATACCCATAAATTTTTAATTTTTTTTAACATTCAATTAGCTTTAAATTGAATACACTTTAGTCTCCAAATTCACAACATTTTTTAAACTTTTTTAAAAATAGAAAAAAATATTGTATTTGCTTTTTAAAGTGTGATTAATTGATGAGATTTATATGGAACCAATGGTGAAGGGTTAAATTTATTTTTATTTAATTTTTTTGTTGTTGCTCAAAGAAACTGAAGGGATATATAATTAGTTACAAAGTTTTAGAGATGCTATTTGTTAATATACCTTAATATATAAATTGTTAGTATATAGGGAAAATTCATTAACACCACACAGCAATTAGATGGAGCTTCCCTCATTATAAAATTTGTTGTATTGGCATAATTTCTGGCGCTTTTTTAAAATCGATCTTTCACGCACTTCCCACTGTTCACCATCCCACCGAAAGGCAACCTCCAATTCTCTGCAAATCTCACTCTCTTTCTCTTTCTCTCTCTGTGCAATTTTCACAGCAGAAGAAAGTGAAACAGCTAATATGGCTGGGTACAGAGCTGATGACGACTACGATTACCTCTTCAAGGTGGTCTTGATTGGAGACTCAGGTGTGGGTAAGTCCAATCTCCTCTCGAGGTTTACAAAGAATGAGTTCAACCTTGAGTCCAAGTCCACCATTGGTGTTGAGTTCGCTACCAGGACCTTGAATGTTGACGCCAAAGTTATAAAGGCTCAGATTTGGGACACTGCTGGTCAAGAAAGGTCTTGTTTTTTCTTCATCTTTGATTTTCCTGATCTGGGTATTTCTTAGCTTTTTGTTTTTTGTTGTTGGTATGTTCAGTTTGTGAAGTTCTGGTAGCTATCTTTAGCTGCTTTTCTATTTTTGAGTACTTTTTTGAATGTTGTTTCCTTTGTTGGATGCAATGATTTGTCAGATTTAGCAATTCAGGTGTGGATTTGACTGTTTATTGTTAGATTTAGTTGTTTATATCCCAGATTTGGTCATTATAGAAACCCATAAACATTTTTCATGGGAATTTGTCTTCTTAGCAAGATTTAATTGTAATTGTAGATTGCTTGTTTTTTGATTTGATGAATGTGGATGACAGGTGGTTTGAAATGTTGGCTGGTGCTTTTGAGTTTGTGTATTAAAAGGCCTTGTTCATCTTTCAAACTTGTAAAGGGAATGTATTTTTTTATTTATAACTAATCTCAGAGTATGGAAGTTCTGTTTTTTAATGCCAACAAAGAAAAAGTTTTTTCTTAATTACTTCTGCAGCATGGATCTCTTTGTTAGGGTGTTGATAAAATTTCCACGAGAAGTATATTGATAAAGAAATTTTTTTATGTCAAAACTGGGGTTGCCTAAATTAAGCTGAATCGAAATTATTAAATAAGAGACTGGCCAACAGTAGCTTACCTTAATATATTTTAAATGGATTGTAAGAATTGTCTCTAAGAATTAATACTTACTTCAGTTACTTGAGAATGATTAGCACAGTCAGATGGATACTTTCTGTCACGGTGTTCAAGTTCCAAGGCAATTCAGTCAATTTATTGTGAATATCATGACTTTAGTTGCATTTGCAGGAAGTTACTAGGTATGGAGACCTAGGAATCCAACTTTACTTCAATTTCAAGAACGAGATCTTCTAAATTGTTAAGCCTGCCTAGTAATGCATATTGTTTATGTGCTTGCTTGTTCAATAAAAAAAAATGAGTGCTTGATTACTTGGGAAAGTTTACATATTGTTTATGTGCTTGCTTGTTCAATAAAAAAAAATGAGTGCTTGATTACTTGGGAAAGTTCACACACACACACACACACACACACACACACTCTCTCTCTCTCTCTCTCATATTCCATCTGTACTGTTTCAAGAATTTCTAAGTACATGAATAATGTTTGTAAAATGAGTTGCATTGCATGTAGCGGAAGTTGTATTCAAGTTCACACTTGTTTGATTGTGCATGGCTTTTCTCATGTCTCTTTTATATCATGCATACAAATTCTTTTGACTTCTCTTTTCTTGTTTAATACAAATTCAGAAAGGAGCCATACTAGGATCAAGTTAACCTTATTATGTTTGTTCCCCCTTACTTTTTAGCTCCTTTTTGCTTTTCCATTTTTTTACGCTTTCCTTTATAGTGTTTTAGCAATATTCCAAATAGTACCATTTATCATGGGAAACAATTGATTTTGGAGTTTGACATTTTTGATGCAAGCAAAATGAAGAAAATTTTTCAAGCTAGTTAGCTAGTGTGTTATAATGAGCTTGTTTGTGGCCTTCGTATTTGTTGAGCCAGCATCCTGCCAGCTGTTTGTCATGAACCTTGAACTTCTAGCATGAAGTAGAGTTGTTAAAATTGGGAAAAAAGAGAGGGAGGTGGTAGAGAAACTAGATGAGTTCAACCTCAATTATGAAAAGCAGATAAAGAGGAATGTGAATGTTCAAAGAAGGAAGAAAGTTGATGACATATTGTCTACTTGTTAAGGGTGCAATGTTAACTTGTTATACATGGTTGGGTCTATTTCTTATCAACTTAAGCTTTTGGAATTGATAGCATTTTAACATTTAAGGTTATGTTGAGTACACTTATTAGATAGTAAGACAGGCTGTCGTGGTATGGTCAGATCTAAAAATGATATATGGCAAAGCTTGTGGCAGGCATATGAATTTGAAACTCTGGCATAGGGAAGGACAAAGGAACGATGAAGAAGATATGAATAAATTATAACAAATTAATGGCCGAAACTTGATAAATAAATATTTATAGGCTGCAACACTTGAGTTGGAGGGAGGTATTAATGAATTGTTTGGCACTTTTTTGATTGTTTCTCTAGCTGTGTGGTTTTGTTACACCCAGTACATCCTCAATCATAGGCCACTCCAAGCCATACATGTGCAGAACAATAAATCATCTCAAACAGGGGTTAGCAGGACTCAATAGAGGAGATATAAAAAGTCTCTGTGCCGTCAACCTCTCACAGTGGGTCCAAACATCTAGATTAACACAGACAAACTTATGAAGAGCCATTTAAGAGAATCAGCGATTGCTCCTGTTATAAATTTGGTATCTTATCCAAGTTCAGTATTCTGATTAACTAGCTAGAGGATTTCTGGAAGAGGGCATGTAATTTTATTTGCTTGAAGTCATCCTGGGATGTGCACTAAACTGAAACTGTTACTGTTCTGGTTTTTTGAGTTAACATGTGCACTTCATTTGATTCATTCATAATTTCACATCTAGGTCTTTAAACAGTTGCAATCTCAAATCTTATTGTTTGTGTGCAGTGCACTTGACGCAAATATTGATAATAGTAATACTCTAGGTGTTTTTCATTCACCATCTATTCTTCATACATTTTCCCCGAGACCACATTCTAAATTTTTCATCCAACTGTGTAGGTACCGTGCCATTACCAGTGCTTACTATCGTGGGGCTGTGGGAGCACTCCTTGTGTATGATGTTACTCGGCATGCAACATTTGAGAATGTAGACAGATGGCTGAAAGAATTGAGGAACCATACTGAATCTAACATTGTTGTGATGCTTGTGGGTAACAAATCAGATCTACGCCACCTTGTAGCTGTCTCAACTGAGGACGGGAAGTCCTATGCGGAGAAGGAATCACTCTATTTCATGGAGACTTCTGCACTGGAAGCAACAAATGTTGAAAATGCATTTGCAGAGGTTCTGACTCAAATCTACCATATTGTAAGCAAGAAGACAGTTGAAGGAGGAGAAAATGGAACAGATTCTTCTGTCCCATCCAAAGGAGAGAAAATTAATATAAAAGATGACGTTTCGGCTTTGAAGAGAGTTGGGTGCTGCTCAAGCTAAGACCGCAGGAGCAACTTGACTTGAATCGGTTTAGTTTCTTTATGCTATGACACTGTAAAACATTTTCTGGGTAAACAAACTAGAGAAGAGATCTTGATCCGATACGTGATGATTTAATAGCACGTTAATCGCTTCCAATCTGCTTTTATTTATTTATTATTATTATTATTTTTTTGGAGTGTAATTGAGAAATTTCATTATAATATTTAAATATTTATCAACGCCCTTTCTTTCATTTCCTGTTGCTTATTTTACTCTTGCTGAAAGCTGAATCCAAAAATGCTGCGCAATGAAACTGATGTTTACATTTGGGTCATTGGCTTTGTAAGATTGATTTGAGAAGCAAACTTCAAAAATAGGCTCACGGGCCACGTCATTTACCGAGTTACAAAATGTTAATATTTGAAAAATGAGAAATAAACAAGCTGAGTCTTATGTTGTAATGATTAATGAAAACAAGCATGAGACTCACAAGCATACACAAAGATCATCTTGAAAAATGACCAGTTCCTACATCTAAGCGCAAATTTTACATATAATTTTGTTCTTTAAGATTATAACATATACAATATATGTTTTTGGATTTGATTGACTTCAATTGTTTGTAGCTTTAAAGATTTGAGTTCACTGATAAACTTTGATACACATAAGGATGAAGATGTAAGTACAAAATTATGGGTTAATGAAAAGCTTTTGAGGTTTAGGCTTTTGAGGGTTTAAAGTACAGGCCCATCAATATTCTGAAGCTCCCGCTCAAATACTTCAACTCTCTTTTCTTGTACAAAAACCCTTTTGCAGTTTGCACTGATTCTTTCTCCTCCCTCTTCCATTCCATCTCCCGACGACCCTAAAGCCTTGGTTTTTCAGTTCACGCTCGAGCGAAAAAAGACGATAGGAGCAATACCCAGGAAAAATGGGAGAGGAGATAGAGAAGCTTCGTGGGGTTGTCAGGGACTGCGTGAGCAAGCACCTCTACTCCTCTGCCATCTTCTTCGCCGACAAGGTCGCCGCCTTCACCAACGATCCCGCCGACATTTACATGCAGGCCCAGGCCCTGTTTCTTGGTCGCCATTACCGCCGCGCTTACCACCTCCTCAACGCCTCCCAGATTGTTCTCCGTGACCTCCGCTTCAGATACCTCGCCGCCAAGTGCCTTGTAAGTTTTGGGTCCAATCCCAATTCCTCTATGTCGATCTTGTGAAATGGGGTTTTATTGTTTTTGTAAATTTTTGTTTTCTTTTTGCTTGTTTGGATTTGACATGGGTTTTTCTTTTCTTTTCTTTTCTTTTGTTGTTGAGGTGTTTGCGCTGTCTTTTCTCACGCCTTTTTCTTCGATTTTCTTATGCGTTGTTTGATTGATGAGACAGATGTAAGTAAATTTGAACTGAAAGTTTCAATTTTTTCAAATGTGGTTAGAGAAAAAGGAACTTCATTTTATATTTTAATAGTTGGGAAACGAACAAAATTTGTTATAGCACTAAATGGGTTTATACTATTTTACTGTACTCAGCCGAACTTTTTCTTAACAGACAAACAATTAGTCTGTTTATTGTTATTGTACTGTTTTATGTCTGGTTTCATATTGCTAAACATCTTGCTAACTTCAAATTGTATGTTTTATTAGGAGGAACTGAAGGAATGGGATCAGTGTCTACTTATGCTTGGCTATGCTAAAGTGGATGAGCACGGGAATGTCAGTGACACAAAGGACACCAGTGTCATGTACTTGGATAAAGATGGGGAAGATCGTGAAATCAATGCAAGTGTTCTTTTTTCATATATTTTTTCCTATAAAACTAGGCTAGTCCGGCGCATGATGTTCACATCTACCATATTATATTTCCACCTTCAGGCACTGCTAATTTCTATCTTAATAGTTGAGTTTTCAAAATTGACAAGTTACTAGTTTTTTAGTAGCTTTGTAAATCCAAATGTGAAAAGCATTTGATTGGATGGCAGGATTCTATTTCTGGTAACTTGCAGTTCGAATTATAAAATCTCAATTCATATTTTTAATATATACACATGTATTGGTTTAGATTCCGTTTGATCAGAGTTTTGTTTGGAACTATCTTCCTCTTTCTAGTTATATGGTGGAGTTATGTTAATAGTGGAGTTATGTTAATAGTTTATTAAAATTTACTTTCCTTTCTTTTTTAAAAGGAAATGCTTTTTAATTAATCTAAACGCCTTGTAATACGTATCATATCTGACTTTGTAAATTGTAATTAAATTTGTTAGTAGGTAGGGAAAAGTGATTGTTGTTTGAAAGAACATTGTCTCTGTTGATGAAATAGAGACTATAATAGTTACAACTCGAGATGAACTGTTAGTCAGCTACAAGTAATTGAGCTCAAAGTTTTATTTTTATTTTTATTATTTTATTATTATTTTATTATTATTTGAAATATTGATCTTTGAGTAGCATGTGATTGTAAAATGCTGTTGTGGAAAGGAAATGAATGGTTAGTATGCAGTAAGTTGATGACAGATTTACTTTTTTCTTTATCATTCTCTACAAAATATGTACAACTTGTCTTCTTAATTTATATAGTACCAGTTTTGTACTTGCTCAAGCCTAAACATGGACTTTCTGATATTTGTTTCATGTTGATGGAATTGAAATTGATAAATGCTTTAGGTGAATTTGGATGCTTAAATGTCATTGTGTTTATAAGTTTTTCAATTGGATGGTCTGATAGTCTTGTCTTGTTACAGATAATTTCTGCAATATGCTTTTTAAGAGGTAAGGCTTATGAAGCTTTGGAAAACCGTTCACAGGCGAGACAGTGGTTAGTTTCTCCTGCTTTTTGGCTTAGCTTTTATAGCGCTTTATAGGGCATTATTTTTTTGTTAAATCAACAGTCTATTGATGTATGCTTTTACCATCTATTAGATGTATTCAATGACATTTCCTGGATGAGGAACAACCATTTATTATATTGTTGGCTTTTGTTGAGCAAATTGTTTGTTGGTTGAAAGGCTGATCTGACTGTATTTGCTTCTTCTCTTCTTTTTTTATTTGTTTAAGGTACAAAGCTGCTATCAAAGCTGATCCTTTATGTTATGAGGTATGCTTGAGTTCTTTTTAGTTGTTGGGTAATGACTTGATATTATTTTTAACTTATAGAGATTATTTTCATATTTTAGCTAAATAATGATAAAAAGCATTGTTATCCTCTTAAAAGCATTCCCAGAAGGGCACTGACCTAATGTGCTTCGATTCAATTTTAATTAGTATTAACTTTCATCCTTTTTACTTTTTTTTTTTTTTTTTTTTCCTTGATTGTTTTTCAGGCCTTGGAATGTCTTTTAGAAAATCACATGCTTTCATGCGAGGAAGGTAAGGAGAGCATAAGAGTTGTCATTGTAGTTAGTTCAGCAATGGTGAATTACTTGAACTTTGATTTGCTGCTGAATTTCAGAGACAAGTCTAATTTCTTCGCTTCAATTTGGTCCTGAAGATGGATGGCTTTCATCATTTTATTCATGTTTAATAAAGAAGGTAATTTATATGTCCAAATCCAGATGTGATAACAAGTTGAAGATTTTTTAACATCTGTTTTTTTCTTTCTACGACTAATTGCTTGGTGTTTTCTGTGGTTTTATCTATCCTTATTATCTTATTCAGTATGACAAAGAATATGTTGTAGAAGCCAAATTTAGAGAGCTTGAAAAGGAAAGTTGTACCAGTAACCCTTCTGATCCATCCTTCATGCGTACTCTGAAAAGCAATACGGATCTTTTGGCCTGCAAAGCTGAATACTACCATCAGTGTGGTGAACATCAAAAATGCTTTGAACTGACCTCAGTGTAAGTTGGCAAATTTTTTTTTTGAACAAACATCTATAGCACCTAAATATATAAATACACACACACACATGGATTTGCTATTATACGTGTAGCTGCTTATAATATGTAATGCGGGCTGTGTGAATTTTAGACTGAGAATTTAACTTTGTTTTTTAAACAAGATAGTGTGTTTTAAGCAAAATCATTAGACCAAAACATTTAGGACTCTTCCCTTTGCTTCCTTTGTAACTCTTCCCTCTTACTTTCTAGAATCTATCAGCAAAGTCTGACCATCCCGCCCGTATCTCTTAGAACCTCTTTTTCATCTCACTCTATGCTCTCTCCTCTGAAGATCTCATTATACGCTACGTTGTCACCCTCCCTCTACTCTGACTTATTTTGATTTTATATTGGATGGGGAGACTTTGATGGGTGGAGAAGAAAATAAAACGAGAAACTATAATTTTGAGTTTTGATAATTTGCTGTTTGGGTTTCTTGTTTCAGAGCAATGTGATTTGGTGGGTTTTGGGTTTTAGTTCATTTGAGTTGCTCTGATTTTGGAAGTGGGAAAAAAGAGGAATTCATTGTTGGATTGTGGGGTTTTGTCTCTGGGTCCTAGGAGAGAGGAGTCGCCAAAATGGGTTGGGAAATTTGACATTTGTTATGATAGAGACGGATATTGAAGGCGTAGAAGAAGAGAACAAGGAGGAAAAGCATTCTAAGAAAGCTACAAAGTCACAAATTTCTCTATTTGATTTGTACTACGAATGATATTCTTCATTTTTTTTTAATCAAAACAATGTATTCCACTTAATTTTCCTACACTCTTTGCAGATATTGTAGACATGGCGATTTAATGTATAAATTTTTCCATTTATAATTTCCCTGATTTCTGCTTAAGAAAAGGCCATTTTTGGGTCTCTCTCTCTCCTAAAAGATCATCAAAAGTGGTGTTTTGTTGGGTCTTCATGATCAAAACACCTTGTGAAGAAACACTATATATAGATGACAAGAAAAAAAAAAAAAAACTAGGTTGTTTAATAAAACCCCAAAACTAGACGATTGCTTCTCTGTTAAAAATCATGGCAGCGTTCTATATCATAAGTGGCTACACATATAATAGCAAATCTGTGAATATACACACACACATATATATTTTCCTGTAATTTTTATTTTAATTGTTCTATTTATTTCATAGACTACTTGAAAAGGATCCTTTCCATCTGAAAAGCACATTGGTGCATCTAGCAGCTGCAATGGAACTTGGGCATTCAAACGAGCTTTACCTTATGGCATGCAATCTAGTAAAGGACTATCCTCAAAAGTAAGACTGGCTTGTATGAAGACTTAATATATATTCTTGTGTTCTATTTAAATGCTATGATATATTTATTTATTCATTCATTCACTTTGGATAAAATTATCAACTATTCTTTGGAGCATAACATGTTTTGCTTATTGTTAATGCCAAGAAAAGGTTGGTTAAGTTGCAAGGAATGTAGAAGCAATGCATAGCTTGTATGAAGACTGAAAGATTGACTATAACCCCCTGAAAAAAACAATTTTTTTTGTTTTTTGTTTTTTTTTTTTAAACTAGGAACCCTCATTTGGGGGGCAAGAAAGTGAAGACATGTAGTTAGCATTTGGTATTATAATGTTGGTAAAATACCATTGAAATGATGGACTTTGTTTTGTTCTTTGTGTTCTATAAAATATGCTCATGTTCTGCATTGGATTTGTGGGACTAACTAATAAGATTTGTTCTCTTTTAGGGCTTTGTCATGGTTTGCTGTTGGTTGCTATTACTATTGTATCAAGAAGTATGATCAATCACGGCGTTATTTCAGGTCAACCTCTGAGTCATGACAACTCAAATTCAATCATCTCTTTATTTTATATATTTATATATATTTTAAGTGTGTTTGCTTCATGTTATTTTAGTTTTTGTTTGGGGTTAATTATCCAGATATGTAAATGACGTTTGAATTTATTATAGTATTAAAGAATGATGTTTGTAAATTGAAGTTTTGCATTTTATTTCTAGTTCAGATTCCAATAAAATCTTCAATTCAACAGTACTCAATCTTCTGCTTTTGTCCATGGTCATTAGTGATTTTATTTGGTGTCTGATGTTGTTCATTGGAACTCATTTCTATTAGTTCTGTTTTATGCTACAGCAAGGCTACCAATCTTGATGGAGCCTTTCCACCTGCTTGGATAGGTTATGGTAATGCTTATGCTGCTCAAGAAGAGGGTGATCAAGCAATGTCGGCTTATCGCACTGCTGCTCGTTTGTTCCCTGGGTAATCTTGGATATATTACTTCATGTCTTTCTTAAAAAATAAAAATTCAATTATTAATTACAATTGTTTATTTTGCTGTATAGCTATATAACAAAGAGGGTGTATTTATGTTAGAAATGTTTGTTGACCATGATTAGCTTTGAGTACAAACATGTAAAGCTTCTGTAACATTTCTTTATAGAAATATCTTGTTGACCATAATTACATATGGTCTGATTGCTTCTTTCGTGATGGATAGTTAAAGTTCTCTTATTATTTATAAATTGTCTTTTTACAGGTTGAATCTTGATATTCTCTTATTCCAGGTGCCATTTACCAACATTGTACATTGGGATGGAGTACATGCGAACCCACAGTTTCAAGCTTGCTGAGCAGGTGAGCCACTGCCTTGTAACATGGCTAGATATTCATTTGTGCCCTTGACTTTGGTGATTTTATGTTGAAGTAGATTATATTTTCTCCCAATAATTATAAAGGAAATCCGTATTTAGTTTTTTATGGTTTAGGTTAAGTAATATTTAGAACTCTCATAGGAAAAGGATTTGAAGTTTCAAGTCTTAATGTGATTTCTTCTGTTTAATAAAATGAAAAGAATGATGTTCTTTGCTATGATATCTTCTAGGAAGTCTTCTTATTCGTTCAATTAGTCAGGTACGTAAAAATGTGTTTTTACAAGGCAGGCATTTATTGTTTTTGTTCAGGAGCATGTACATACTTTACTCTTCAACATTTTGAGTACCCGGTTTGATAATTATGATTGCCTCGTTTACATATATTTGTCATCAGCATCATTCATGGCTTCATTAGCCACATTTTTATAACTTTATTAATTGAACTGTAAGGATATTAAAAGATCTATTTGTTTTCCAGTTTTTTATGCAGGCTAAGATTATTTGCCCATCAGATCCACTTGTATATAATGAACTTGGAGTTGTTGCTTATAATATGAAGGAGTAAGAAATTTATTCATGAATTATGTATCCGTATTTGATATACAAAATGATTTTCCAAAATCGTGTGGTGTTTGAAAAGACTCTCAACCAACTGGTAATGATTTATGAATGTTATTGAAAATGAGAAATAGTGAAAGCTTCTGTATACATTTAAATTTGGTTGCTTGAAGCTTGTATGTGTGAAATCTTTTTTCATTAATAACGTTTTTTAGCTCTTCATTTAAAATCTACTTCCAGAAATTTTTAAATTGTATGCTAATAATATTTTTAACGGTTGATAGAAGTTTTAATAAGATTTAACATGCTTAATAACAATTGTAGAACATTAAGACATAAAGGAGAATATGCTTTCGATAATTATATTTCAATTCCTGTGCAAGAAAGAATTGAAACTTTAAACTAGTCCAGAAGTGAATACACCATGTGTAATACATCAATTTACACATCCTATGTGAGCTTAAGTACCCAAGCATGGCGGTAAATCAATTTACTGTCTATGGTGGATTATTTTGTCTTTCTATTTCCTTTATGAAAATGCTTTGACAATTTACCACTACTAGGTATTTTTGTGATTGCCTTTTTTTTTCCCCAGAATGTTTTGTACAGTTTATTTCATACAATATATCTTATTCTTATCTGGTTGTGTTTTTGATAAGCATATATTTGTCTTTTGGTACAGGTATAATAAATCTGTTTGGTGGTTTGAGAAAACTTTGGCCCATGTTCCTTCTCCTCTAAGTGAAATATGGGAACCAACTGTTGTGAATCTTGCTCATGCTTATAGAAAATTGAAGTATGTTAATATAATAAATATCTCCTCATATTGATCCTTTCTTATTTTTCATATGTTTGATTATGAAACTAATAATTTCTTAAGCCTAATTGCATGCAATTAATGTATATCAGGAGGTATCAGGAAGCAATTTCATACTATGACAAAGCACTTGCATTATCAACAAGAAGTGTGAGCACTTATGCAGGTCTTGCGTATACCCATCATTTACAGGTTATCAGAATTGTTACTTTACTCTTCTTTCTTCCCCACTTTTTAAAAGGAAAACTTTAAATCATTACCAGGGTAAACCCAAAAGCAAAGATCCACATATATGGTCATTATAGAACTGTTTAAATGCTCGGACTTTGAAATGTGGGGTATGCAAATTGCTCTGTATTAAAATAGGGTGTGTTCGTACAGAAACAAGTAGAACAACAATTTCATTATAAAAATCTTTGTGGTTTATGAATGTGTGCGCTCAAAATTTTTTCTCAGCATTACTCTAAATATTGCATGAAAGCATCCACTAGATTTTGTCTTCCCACATGAAATATGTAGAAAAGTGTGTGTTGTTCTTTCTCCCCTTTATGATGATAAACATTAATTTTCTGTTTCTCTTCCTTTGCTCATTATGCAGGATAACTTTACAACAGCAATCACATACTATCACAAAGTAAGTAATCTATAGTTTTGCTTTTACTGCTGTTGCATATATGATGTAGGTCATGATGAATTCTTTTGTCTATGTCTGCTATGGAAGACTTGGGTAATCCTAATAAATGGTTAAATTAGAATGCGTTATACATAGGCTTTGTCCTTGAATCCACATAGTACTGGACGGAGCCAAAAATTACATCGGTTGCCCTCTCTTTTATATGGCATTGAAATATTGGATTTTGCATTCTAGGAAAACCTTAAAGGGTTCGTAATGCAATTGCCCTCTCTTTTAATCACTCTAGTTTTGTTAATTAATATGAAACAAGGACACGAACAGCAATATGTTCTGTTCTTTGAACTCTCTCTCTCTGACCTGGTTTGAATCTGCTCGTATTGTTATTTCCACTCAGGCTTTATGGCTGAAACCAGATGATCAGTTCTGCACTGAAATGTTAAGTATGGCGCTGCTAGATGAATGCCGTTATGGTGCAAATCCAAATATTGAATTCCAAAGAAATGAGATTTACCTTTAGGGTGATGCTAGTTTTAGCCCCTTTTTACTGATGTTGTATTGTATCTAATTATTACCATGATAGCTTTACAGGTCAAATGGTGGTTCGATTATTTTGTATGTAGGTAGAATTTAGGTAAGTATTTATTATAATCGTCTTGTATTGTAGGTTGGTTTATGATGCCTGTAAATTTTGACATTTGATGGGGCATTGAAATTTATCGAATGATCTTTGGCCTAATGTTTTCCCTCCTAGTAAAACAATTTGTATTAATTTGCATATTTTCCATTTTGTGAATTACTCATTACATTCTTGACCAGAGTTTACATCTCTGACATTCAAGTTAGCTTATTATTTTAGAAAATTAGATTCTCTTGCCAGACGACCAAGATCGTATATAAGTTGTATAATTAGAAGGCCTTTTTTTTTTTTTAAATTATGTCTCAAAATATATCTTAATTTTATAGTCTAATTTTTTGGATGTCTGAAGAAAGGTATATGCAAAAGGAATTAAAACAATGACCCATCTAATGTGATGGAGCGAAGAACTAGGGCATAGGACTAACAGTGGTTTTCTTAGATAATAATAGGGAAATCAAATCATCTTAATCTCCTGTAGTCCTAATATTTGCAGGCCTTTTTATTTTTTAATTATTTGTCTCGAAATATTTCTTAATTTTATAGTCTAATTCTTTGGATGTCTGAAAAAAGGTATATACAAAAGGAACTAAAACAATGACCCATCTAATCTGATGGAGCGAAGAACTAGGGCATAGGAATAACAGTGGTTTTCTTAGATAATAATAGGGAAATCAAATTTTCACACTCCAATGTAAAAAAAGAAAATAACAAAACAGAAATTTAAATGCGATGGACATACCAGACGTATGTCTTATTGAAATTTTAAGTGGTCAATTTGGAGAAAGGACAGATAAGAGATGCTGGTGATGAATGTTCTGACAGGGGTTGTCCCTTCAGAAGCCCTGCCATAAGCTCTGCAGGATCATAGTAAACCTCCACATCTTCTACTCTTAAAGATTCATCAACCTGTCAAAAATATCAATAAATAAATTTAAATATTTTATAATTTATATATATATATGTGTGTGTATAATTTTATCATTTGGCATAGAGTCGAATTAAAACACAGACCTTGAGAGATCCAAATCCAATAAATTGAACAAGCTCTCCAGTAGGAGCATGTCCTTTATAAGGACCTTCAAAGAAGCCCCAGTGCCTGAACTTGTAGGAAATTAGAGGAGGTCCTGAATAAACATGGAGTACTTCCCAAGCAAACCCTCGAGGGAAAGCTGAACGGAAAATTTCATGAGAGGATTCAAAAGTTTCTTCATCTGCTTTGTAATATTGAAACTCTTTTGGCAATGAATTCTTCAACAAAGCATTGTAGCTCCCAATTTTTAGAGTTTCTTCACCTGATAATCCTTCTCTTCCTGTAAATTTTATAGGTCAATTTTATTTTATTTTTGAGATGACATAAATAATTAAGTAAATCTAAAGCTATCCAAACTCATTATTTTGCTGAAAAAATATCGACTAAACATTTAAACACACACACACACACAGGCTTATAAGATTTAGTTGCGTTTTTTCTTACCATTGACGATGAGCTTGAATTTGTGTGGGTTTATGGTCTTGAAGTCTTGTAAACGGGTCTTGTGTGAAAGCTCCATTTCCCATGATTTAATAGCATTCTGTACTATTTCTTCCAGTGACCCTTTTGGCCATTCCTGAAAATGAAAAATAATACAAGCTTAATTAATTAATCATGAAGATAAGAAAGAGAGAAAGTAAAGATCAGATATAGATCTAGAACCTTAGTTCTGCCTTGTTCAAAGAGCTTGTTAACTTCATCATAAGTGGGAGGACCACCATGTCTCCATTGGATGTTGTTTTCTTCATCATGGAGGAATGACCTGTACTTATCTCCTACATCAATCTTTTTCGCTGAAGCTTCTTCACCAGCCATGTCTAAATTTCTTTCTTTTGATGAACATAGCAAAGCAATTTGAATGCTTATTTTTATAGGGAAAATATATAGTTAATTATATATGGAGACGAATTAATTATGTTTATTGAAATAGAAATTAATTAATATAAACTTTCTGGTGTATTTATTAATATGTACTTGCACAGTTTTGTAGAAGAGAAACACTTGCATACAACAACAGTGGTTTGCTATTTTTTACTATTTTTATTCATCAAGTGCTATATAAATTTAATCACATGTAATCACATATTACACGATTATAAAATAAAATATAAAAACTTTATAACTTTTTTATTAATAATGATTATTTATGAATAGTTTATTGTACTTTATTATCTGTAAAACAATTATATATATAATGAAAATTCAAAATTTAATCTAGTCAATACACCGCCGACTTGTAATATACTTCATGACCCCATTTGACATAATCAATGAATTGTTCAAACTTCAAAATATGGAAAAGGTTTTTTTTACCCAATTATAATTTGGCTCAGTGTTTTCTATTTATTAAATAATCGTTAACAAATTATATGCATTGAACCATAATCTAAACTATTTAATTTCAAAAATTTAAATTTGTAAAAGGTGAATCAAAATTGAATTATATATTTTAATAATCATCTTTCACATGTAAGCAGAATATGACGAGATCTGCAAAACAAAATCATAAAATCTACGGAACAAATCCTAACACGTAAAATTGAAAATAATTTAAAATTTTAACACTATTAAATTTTGAATTCAAAACATGTGGTTTGATACCATATTAAATAGAACTCAAAATGTAAATTTGTATTATATCTAAGAATTATACAATATTCTCCTACAAAGAAACTATATAAAAAGCAAATGAATCAAATTAAGGACATAATTAATTTTATAATATTCTATATTCCATGTATGACATTCTATAAATGGTTAACAGTATGACTATGGTAAAAAAATAAAAAATAAAAAACAGTATGATGCTAGGTATAATATTCTTTCTTGTTTTGGTTTTATATTTAGTCTATGTATAATATATTCAACAGAGAAATACATCATAGTCTTTATATGCGTTTTCATTCTTTAATCTTCATTTTTGTGTAAAAGGATACTTTTAAATTTTTAATTCATTTAAAACATCATTTATAAATTTTTTAATAGTTCACAGATTAGGTAAAAAGAAATTAGTATATTTATCTTATATTAACAATTTTTTTTTTTTTTTTGGTTGTTGCTGCTGCTGCTGCTTACTTTTCACTTAATCCAAAATAATTGGGTATCTGACGAAGTGATCATATATAACCCATGTCTAGAACTACACGTGCACTCAACTTATCTGAGTACGCTAGTGATCAGTAGTAATTAAAAATCTTCTAAGATAGTTTCTTTTCTTATATGGCTTTTTTTTTCTTCTTTTTTTTCCTGCAAATTTTTTCTTATATTGTACTCTTATTGATCCATTTGATGATTATCTCTATATAGCTAGATTTTTGCTCAGATATTATGGGGTAATAAAATCATTACTAAAGAGAAAACAAATTTGTTTTTAATTATAAAAATTTCCATACCACCAATACTAATTAAGTCGATCGAACATTATTCGATGCCATATATAGGGTGAAACAAATAAAGCATAGAAAAAATTGACTATTACTATTATTATGTTCCAAAAAAACATATAAGAAAAGAAATATGCCATCTGTTAGACCCATGCATATGCCCAATCACGTAGTCCTGCAGTGATTTATATCCGTTTTTTATTATCAAGAGGAGCGATAAGGATAGAGTTTCATTTGTTCTCGACAATCCAGAGATCAAGCCTTTGTACCTATATATGCTTGTATATTTGTCAGTTGCCTAAAGCTATCAGATATATCTTGACTGTGTTGTATAAATACATATTAGGTAAAATGAATGATACATAGCAATTAGGATAATATTTTCTCATTATTTAAATCTAACACCATCAAACTCACACTCATATAAAATTGTGGGTTCGCCTCTTGCTTTTTAAAATTTTAGTTTAGAATTGTACTTTTTTTTCTCTTTAAAATTAATAAAATATTTCAAAAAAAAACTATCATTTTATTTTCATCAAAAATGCTGTGTTGTTTGAAAGAGAAAGAGTTGAAAGATGGTTAAATATTGATGGTCTTAATACACTTTAGTATCTTTTAAATATTGAATTTGTTTACATAAAAATCTTTACAATTAATTTGTACAACTGATACCTTCTAATTTGAAAAAAATTGCACTTTTGTTCAATTTAGTTAAAATTGACAAATTCCATCAACTTATAAGTTACGTGCATAAAACATGACTTTTAAAATTCATTTTTTCATTTTTTATTATATAAAAAAAAACTTTAAAATTCATTTATGATTTTTTTTTTTATAGTTTTTGGTACAATTAAAAATGAAAAAATAAATTTTGAAGATAACTTATTATGCATGTGACTTCTAAATTAGCGAAATTTATCAATTTTAACTAAGGTGGACAAAAGTGCAATATTTTTTTAAATTACAGGGTACCAATTGCACAAATTAATTATAAATACTTTTATGTAAACAAATTCAATTTTAGAATATATTAAAGTGCATTTAGACCAATACTCATTGATTTTCATCTTCTTATTGATCATAAATTTTCCACACTTGCGCCCAATTTTCACTCATCTTTATTTATGTTATATAAATAAACTAATAATATCTTAACACCTATTATTTTATAAATAAATTTAATTAATATTTTAGTATCAATTTGTAGCATTATTTAAATATGATAATTTCTAATACGAAACTAACCCACATGCATTTTTTAAAGTTAAAATTTGTATATTTTAACAAAAAAGCTCAACATACAAAGTTTGAATGAACAAATTTTGATACGAACACAATAAAACACAAATACAAAATTAATTAAGATTAACTAGACATGGACCTATATGCATTTTTAAAAGTTTAAATTTATATATTTTAACATAAAAATTTAACAATTCAAATTTAAACAGCAAATTATAACATGATATGTTACCACGTCCAGTTTTCTTGAATCTCATATTTAAAGAATCTAGTAGTTAAGACCCAGTTTTCTTCATAAATTAATTACTTGTTTAATTTTAGTCAAATGCACATGCATTATACTATATTTATAATTTTCATTCAGCGAACCTATCTACAGATTCAGTGAACGCATGCACACGAAAAATATCATGAATACTACAACGTTTAGTAGACATTGGAGTACCATACACACGAAAGGGTTGTTATGGAGATATACAATAATAGGTTAACAGAAAACAAATAAATACAGATTTTGAATATTCAAAATAAATTAATAAATAAAGTGAAAAAATTAATTTATTAACTTATGTTGTAAGTCTTCATCTTTTCCACTTTATTTATTAACTTATTTTGAATATTCAAAACCTATATTAACACATTATTATATGTTAACCTACTATATATATCTCCATAATCACCCTTTTGTGTGTGTAATTAATTTATTTAATTTATACATACATACATATATATATATATATATCTAATAATGCTACTAGCAGGACATTTTGATAAAAATTTTATTAGTCATTAAAAATCTAATTTGGTGGCAAATTTAAGCTATGGTCATTGAATAATCTATTTTCAGTAATAATAGTTTTAATTTTGTTATTAAAATATATTTTTAGTGTCAATTCTGATAGAGTCTCTATCAAAATGTCTTGATAATAGCATCTTTTATATATATATATATATATATATATATATATATGTACAATAAAACTATTAGGAAGTAAATATGATATTTGTTATATTCATGTATGAAATTCAAAAACTAAAATTAAATGATAAATAAAAAATAAATTGATAAATATGTGATCAAAAATTTTTAAAAATCTAAATCAGTTATATTTTTATTTATAATTTAATTTTAATTTTTAAATTTTATAATTTAATATAATAAATATTTTATATACATAATAATAGCATAATTATATATATATATATAACTATAGCTAATTATGGAAATTGAGTTCTAAAAGTTTGTTTATCATGATTAAAATGTAGCTGATTGGATTACAACATTGAAAACGATGCTGGAAATGAAAAATGGAGCTAATTTAATGAGAATCTTTTTCTGTAAGATGTTAGAGAGATTCAAAGAATTTCTGGGAAATTCTGATGAAACATTTTTGTTGGAGTTTCACAAATAAAACTCTTTGAGATATTATTATTCTATTATAAATAATATTACAATGTTATAAATATTATAATATTATTTTATTATAAATCAATTAAGAGTGTAAATTTTGGCCGTTCAGCCTAGTTTGAGTTTAAAATTTCAGGCTTAGACAGGTTCGTGTTAAGTTTTTTTGAGCTGGAGAGAAAATTTAGATCGGGCCAGATCAGACCAGTAGTTTAAATTTTAAAATTTGGTGTCCTACCCTATAGGTATCAAGCTAGATTTCAGACTTGAGTATCATGCTCGGACTTCAAGTTTAAGGTTTTAGCCCAAATTTAGAATCTAAAATTTAATTAAAAATTAAAAATTAGTATTATGATATTTTTATGTACTCAAAATACATCATAAATTTAAATTTCTAATAAAAAATTATAAGTTTCATATTTCAAATATAATAAATTTGATCTAGTTATACATATTAAATAAATAGATTATTCAATAATATAATAAGTTTTTAGATTTAGACCAATAGTTGTTATACATATTTATATATACATAATATAGATAATTAATTATTAATTTTTCATCATTTTTTGTTAATTTAATGTGGTTTATGATTTAAACTAATAATTATTTAGACATACATTTTAAATAAATAAATAAAACTAGGATTTGGGCCGGCCTAAATGGGCGAGCTAGACTTTGTGCCAGCCTAACATGTAGTCCAATGGGTCAAGTTTCGAATTGGATTTATACTAAAAATATAAAACCAGAGTCTAGTCCAAGACAAAATTGGGCAATTTTGGACTCGGACCATATCGGGCTCGGACTGGATTTTATTGAGATTTTTTTATATGTCTAAGATCAATATTAGGCTTTATAATATAGCTTTGTTCCAAATTTCATTACACGCGTTAAGGGTTGTCATAAACTCTTATTTCATTATAAATAAATGTTACTTTGCTATGGATAAAATATTACTTTGTTATAGACAAATGATACTTATTATGATCAATATTACAGTGTTATTCCATTAAAAAAAATTATTTAATTATAAACTAATAGTACTCTATTAAAAAAAAGTTCTTTAAATATAACTCCAAAGAGTTACACTTCCCCTTTATTTATGGTCAGATTTTTACTCTGTACAGTTCCACTATTATGTTGGAGGAGAGGTTCACTGAAAGGAAGGAAAAGATATTACATATAGGGGTTGTGGCATCACAAACCTCAATATTTTAATTATTTAAATTTAATATTTATAAAAATAAAAATAAGAATAAAATGAAATAATTGATTTTATAGTGAAATAAGTGATAAATATTGCGCATTACATATTTAATTTGAATTTTAAATAATATTTATATATATTAAACTTTTGATCATCCTTTTCAAATTTGTCTATCATATTCTAATTAACATTATATTTTTATCTTCATTAACGTCTAATTCATTATTTATTATTTTGTTTATTTTTGTTTTCTACGATTTTAATTAATATTGAATTAATGTTTATCTTCATCAAGATTGCAGTATGTTGCTTTTACTTTTGTTTTATCCCAAACAAATTTTCTTTGATACCTCTAAGTTTTACTTATAGATAAGTTTAGAAATTAGGATATAAATTTATTGATATGTGAAGTATAGTCTCCTTCTTTAGTCACCACAAAAAAATGCTTCAGCTTCAAATCAAAATTGTCACTAAGTGGTTATTTTTGTAGCTAGGTGTCAGTAACATCAAATCAATTCACATAGCTGTCACTAAAAATCACATTTTGTTACAATTAATTTCAAAAATTCACTACAAGAAAAGTGATCAGTTGCTATAAGCCATTATTGTAGCAANATAAACCGAACTAAACCACTAAACTAAACCATATAATTGCTTTTGGTTTGATTTGGTTTGGTTTGTAATTTTGTCAAATCTCATATGACAGTTTAGTTTGCTATTTGAACGGTTTTTAGACCAAACCAACTCAAACCAAACCGTTATTATATATTTATATATTTTAATATATGATATCAAACACATATATTTATTTATATATTTATATATTAGTGAATATCAATTTTAATACTTTTTTATTTAAAAAAATATTTTTAATTAACACTTTCACATGATACATTTGCAGTTAAATTTATACATTATATTTAATTAAAAATAAATTTTAAAAAATAAATTCTGCAAGCTAACCAAATTAAATCGTTCGTGAATGAATTTGTTTGGTTTGGTTTAGTTTGAATGGCTTTAACGATTTTATTTGGTTTGTAACCTAACTAATTAGTTTATGACGGCTAGATTTGATAATTTTTTTTTTTAAAATTGCCTAAACTAAACCGCCGCCCACTTTTAATCGTGACTATGGTAGTTATTATTATTTTTTTGTAGTGTTGGTCAGTTTAAGTTGCTCGAAACATTAGTGATTACTATGACTATTTTGTTATAATTTTATTGTTGTTACTAGAATGTTTTGTGATAAAAAAAATGCAATGTCTGATAATGACAAAAAATGTCATTGGTAGAGAGAGAGAACCGTAGTTCTGCCTTTTCCAAAAATCTTTTTAAGAATAAGTTGACGATTTTGGATCAACAATCGGTCCCTAAGCGTCTATGAGTATGCCACTTTCAAATTATGAAAAATCTAAAGGAAAAATAGAAATAAAATAATGCGCGAATCTGAAATTAACAAACAATTGTGCTTAGAAATATGAAACTAATTTCTAATGAGTTTTTTTATTGCCTTAACAATTAAAATGACTTTACAAAAAAAATTTGAATAAAATAATGATGAAAAAACTAAACAAAATTAAAGTTTAACAATTCTGAAAGCCTAAGAAATTCTAGAAACTTGAAAACTTGAGTGTTGATTTATGTAGAGATTATCTGGTTGTTTGCTTGAGCAGTTGAATGTCTGTGTGTGTAGAGAGAGAGTCCAAATCTGAATTCTGATCCCCTTTATATAGCCTTTGATAACTTCGAGTCCAAGTACGAATAAAACTCTTGGTATTTACAATCTTACTTGGAATAAAATTATTATCTGAAAAATAATGCACCAATGGAAAATAAACCAAATGCTATTAGACTTCTATTCTAACTTAAATTCTTCAAAACAATCTCGTTGTTCCAACACTTATCCAAATCAACAAAATTCGCCGTTCCAACACAAATACAAAACGATAGATTTTATTGTTCTTCCTGAAATACAGAACAACATATTTTAGCGTTCTTCTTGAAATATGGAACAATAGATTTCAGCGTTCTTTCAAAATACGGAACATTAGATTTCAGTGTTCTTCCAAAACTTCATCCGTCCTGATATCAGGCCTATTGTTCCCAAGACCTTTGTTCCAAAATAATGAGGCCCAACTACATTCTTTCAACTTTTAGGCTTAACATTCATCCATGAAGTCAATAATTTTACATGGCTCAACAGAACATCATAAGTGGGAGGACCACCATGTCTCCATTAATGGATGTTATTTTCTTCATCATGGAGGAAAGACCTGTACTTATATCCTACAATCTAGTTAGCTGAAGCATCTTCAATAGTCATGTCTAAATTTCTTTCTTGATGAGAACAGAACAAATTAATTTGAATACTTATTTTTATAGGCAAAAAATGTAGCTAATTATGAAAGACGAATTATTTATGTTTGTTTTTTTTTTTTTTTTT
>QANX01008131.1:11148-35941 GCA_003254975.1 Ochetophila trinervis | reverse complement strand
GAAATTGAAAGTAATAGAGTCTGAAAAAAAAAAAAGTTGGATCAACAAAATCGCTGTCAATTTAATTGGTTAAATTGTAAATTAGATTCGTTTGTAATAAATTATAAAATTAAAAATTTAAATCACTACATGTAAAAATTAAAAATCTAAATTGCATAGTTTTAAAATACCAAAATGCAATTAATTTTTTTTTTCTTTCTTTCTCTATGACATAGTCATATGTTAGACTTAGACCTTCACAAGATCAACGTATTATTAACTTTTTTTTTGTCAAACGTTTTAATAACTTATTAACATACTTATCTTATGAACACCATACTATTTATTTGATTTGATAGGTGTTCCAAAGTCTAAAATTCTGTTTAATAGAGGCTAAAATCACGATCAAATTGATTGTTTTCAATAATTTATTGAAATCAAAATAGAGTACGCAATCATTCTTATATTTATATAACAAATTTTATAAATGGGAACTTATAACTTTTTGATTTTTTGGGATTTAACTATCCAAACGCAATATGGCATAGCAGTATTATTACTTACAATACTTTCCATCTGAAATCTTCCATTTTTTTCACGTGGACCACATGAGAATCACAACAAGAGTAATTGATGTTTTTTCTCACTCTCTTTCTTGACCTAACCTTTTAATATTGTAAAAATCAATTGCCATTTATTTTTGCACCAAAAGAATGAAACTTAAAAGTACGAGTATCTTTTTTGCTAAAGGAAACAATTGTATAAACCAAAAGGAAAGGATGATACATCAAGGGGTTGGCTACCTATCATCCCCAAGGCCCAAAGCAGAAAGACCAACATCATCTAAACCAGTAAAAGAAAAGAAGCCAGTAAAACCACAACGAGCTGCCCACTTACACACAATGTGAGCAAATATATTGGCATTCTTAGGGATCCAAACAAAAGAAAGCTTCCAAGCCAACGCAATTGGACTTAATGGAACAAAAAATACTTAACAAAGACCAATGAGCCAGATCATAAACTGCCACATTCAGATTGTGAACAACCACTCGAGCATCACTTTCAAAAATGGCTGATCTCCATCCCTCCATGACAGCAACCTAGGTAGTTTTCAAAATACCAATGCCTTCTGTAGCAGCAGGAATGTTGCATCTTTCCTTAAAAACATAAACACTATAAACATTCCCAACCCAATCTCAAGCAATAATTGACACAAAACAAACACTATCTTTCAAAGCAATATCAGAATTTAGTTTAATACATCATTGTAAGGGAGGGTTCCATTAGGTGATTTGAGCTTCCCGGCGATCTATCCGAATAGGCAATTTCCATTCACAAGCTTCCTTATGCTCCCTGAACTTAAGAACATTCAATTGATGGCTATCTGCCAAATTGAACAACTTTCCCCCAAAGACTCTGTCATTCCTTACCTCCCAGATATGAACTAACAACAAAGCAGCATATAACATAAAATCACCCAGATCTTCCTTATGAACCAAAGAGGACACCCCAGGTAGCATCAAACTGTTAATGAAGTCATTCAAATTCTCATACACAATAAACTCTCATCAGGTGCTCCATCTAGAAGCAAACCAAAGTGCTCTGGCAACGTTACATTTAAAGAAGGTGTGAACATCCAATTCTATGGCTCCACACTCGTGGGGGCATAGCAAATCTCCAGAGATGCAATTCCGACCATTCAGCCTTGCAAGGGTCGGGATTCCTCCATTAGAAAGTCTCCACAAAAAGAACTTTAACCTTTCATGCAGAAAAGCATACTAGAGGTATGTCCACCATCTACTGTCTGAGATATCCAGGGGGTAAATAAGATGATAAACTGATCTGACAGAAAATTTACCTGACTTCTCCTGGAGCCACACCATTTTATCAGACGCCCCTGCATCACACCAAAATATATCCAATATGTTACTAACAGAATCCTGGTGAAATAGGCTCTCAAATAGATCCACATTCTACCTTCCATTTCTCATAAAAGAGTCCACCATTCCTACTCTTTGAAGGCACTCAATTGTCCTTGGAATAGGTAGAAAATTGGGATATTTTGGGACCCAAGGATCCTCCCAAAAGTTCACTGCATCCTTTTTACCTACACGGTAGCACACCCCCTTCAGCAGCAAGCTGCTCATGCTAAGAACTCCACTCCAGTGCCATGAGGCACTCTTTTTCTCCTTGCACCTGAGAAAAGAGGAGTGCGGAAAATACTTGGCTTTCAAAGCTCTAACCCATAATCTGTCCTCCTTAACTGCTAAAGTCCAGCCAAGCTTGCACACAAAGGCTTTATTAATATCTTCCATTTTCCTGAAACCAAGCCCCCCACAAGCTTTGGGCACACAGATCTTATCCCATCCAATAGGAGTAAAGAACTGGGCCTTGGATCGCTTCCAATCCAAAAAAACCTCATAGCCAACTTGTTCACATCCCAGCACCATGACACAGGGAGCTTACACGAAGCCATCGCGTAAGCATGAATAGTTGTGATGACCGACTTGACAAGCGTAGCTCGACCTGCTTTGGAGAGAAGCTTGGCTTTCCACCCTATAATCCTGCCCTCCACTGGAGAACGGAGATCCTCAAAAGAATAAGTTTTGTTTCTTCCCACGAATAGAGGATTCCTGAGGTACTTAGCATCCTTTCTAATCTCCTTCATATTCAAAGCCTGCTTCACCATCGCTTTGGTTCTACCCCGTGTGTTCTTCGAGAAGAAGCACCCTGATTTTTCCACGTTGATTACTTGTCCTGTCCATTTACAATACTGATCGAGGCACTCTTTGATTTCTCCCACATTCTCTAGATTAGTACATAATAGAGTATCAGATCATGAAAAGCCTTTACCTATTATATTTCTTCTCTCACACCATGTTCATGTGCTTTAATCATTATTTCCCTATTTATTTATGAAATCTAATGGCGTTTTTGTGATCTATATGAATTTTTTTTTTTGCCGAACCTATTGATGCTGTTCTTGAGCTTGAACAAGAATATAGAAAAATCCTCTTCATCTTCTCTCACTAGCCTGTAGACCAGCTATTTCCTTTCTGGAAATCTAGACAAATTGGACATAATTTAAATATTATTAACAACTCTAAAAATTAAAAATTAAAAACCAACCATATGACCAAATAGTAACTATGATTAAGATTCATCAAAAAAAGTAACTATGATTAAGTTATATATATATATATATATATAAAGTTCTATCATATTGATCCTGATCAAAAAATTATTTTTAATGACAATTTCATAATTAAAATAAAATATTAACAGTATCAAATTTTAAATTCATTTACAATTCCATCTGGATACTAAAATTTTCCATTTTTTATACAACAAATGGGCAATAACTATCTTTATATTTTTGATGTTTTAAAAAAAGTCCAGATGAATGTGAACATTAAACAATATTATTTTGCAACCTATCCACAGGACAATTTTTTATTTTCCTTTCCAAATAGTGCATCCAATGCCAAACGGAGGAATACAATAAAATACGTAAAGATTTCTCTTGGGGTGTGTGATTTGTTGTTGAGAGATGTGACAATTACCAGATTTTTTTATTTTTTATTTTTTCTCCCACATTCATTATTTTCAGAATTTTATATTCTCTCTTTCGATTTCAAATACTCAAATTTCATTTTTTTTCTCCTTCCCTTTCTTCATCACAAGTCACAAGAACATCTCTACTACCAAATAAAAAATGTCATACCATATATGTTGTAATGATTTTCCAATCAATAACGGCTATTAGTTTATTGTTTTCTTTAAAGTTTTGATAATTTTATTATTTTATTACTATCAAATTAGCTGATGATTCAGTTGGAGCGTGATGATATTAGTGGGTGTTTTAAAAGAAAATAAATTAAAAAAATAAAACACCCTTTGATTACCTCCGACAATAAAACACTGTTGATATATAAATAATTAAATAATTTTGAGACGTCCAAATTCCAATAATTTTATATGGGATGCATATGTGGATACTAAGAGTGAGTGTATTTAATTTAGAATTGGTTGGATTTTAAAATAGTTTAGAAATTTAAAGATATTCAATTTAGAATTCATATAAGTTTACAAAAATTAAGATGTATTCAAGTTAAATTTTAATAGATTTTATAAAAGTCTATTAAAATCTAGGTGTATTCAATTAAGACTTTATAGAAGTCTTTTAAAATCTGAAGGTATTTAAAAATTTATTAACTTTAAAAAATTTTAAAAAATGATACATTTTAATGGATTTCATTGGATTTTAAAAAGAATTTTATAAAAAAAAATAACAACTGAAATCTCACATATTTTCCATGTATTTCACTGAATTTTTATAAATTCTATACAGAATCCATAGAATTCTATAAAAATCTATAAATTCTTTTAAAATCTACAACTTCATTTAAATCCATTAAACTCTAATTACATACATCCCTCAATATTTGTGAGTTAGAACTTGGTAAAACCACAAATGTGGTGTGTAAAGTTTAAAAAGGAGTACATATAAAATTGCCCTGTTGTTTTTATAAATGTAGCCCAAAAGATAGAATATTAAGACTTTGATAGGCCCAGTTTATGGATAGGCCCAGTTTCTATTTGGATTATCCAATCCATATAGTCTAGACTTTGATATTCGACCCGGATTAAGCCCGCGCAACTATGAACAAGCTACTCGTCCGTCTTCTCTGTTCCCGGTGAATAAAGCATTCAGGTTGTAATCTGCAAATTCAAAGCAAAGCTTTGAGTTCTTCAATGGAGGAACACATGCCTAGCACGAGCAACCACTCTCCCAATCTTTCGGCGAATATAAGCGAGGAAACTCTGTCTTCGAATGCCCTAGTTTGCATCAGATCTCTTATCGTCAATCCTTCTACTCCTGAGTCCACAATCTCTTCGATCTTCGAGACACTAACTCGCTCTTTCCAACTCAGTAGCGACAAGCTCGTTCTCCGCCACATTCTCAAGCTCCTATACGACTTGGCCTCTCACCATAGCAGCCTCTCCCGCCTCGTGTTCGACGCGGTGCGTTCGCACTCACTCCTCTCCACTGAGTCTGCGCGCCTTGCCGTGGAGGCGCTCGACTTGCTCGCATCGATCGCCGAACATGACCGAGCCTTGGCTCCCGCTATGGATGAGCTCGACGACGGATTCTTTGCCTCCCTCTGCTTCAGTCCCTCCGCTTCCTTACGGCCATGGCTTCTCAGGAATGCCGAAAGGTTGCATGTGCGGCCGTATCTTTTATTCACTGTATTTCTAGGGTTTACAAAGGACCCTTTTCCGTACGTGAGGAAAGTTGCTTTGGACGGACTGGTTAGTCTGAGCAAGTCCGGTGTGATCGAGGATCGAGAAATGATTAGGGGGTGCTATTTCCGTGCCGTTGAGCTTCTACGAGACATGGAAGATTGTGTAAGATCAGCTGCTGTTCGCGTGGTAAGCTTTGATTAATGCCATTATCCCAACCATTTTCTTTATTTTGCATTTATGCATTTGCTTATCGAAAAACAATTTAGCGGTTTATTGATTTCAGTGAGGCTAATTAAAGTTAGGCTTCCACTGATTTGCTTATATGTGTCTTGAAACCAGGTCTGTACTTGGGGTCTAATGCTCGTAGCATCCAATCCGGAGACAAAAGTTTATTATTCTGACGAAGTGTTTGCCAAGGTGTTTTTCTAAAGATTATATTTGTTTATATCCATACTTTTTATCGAAATTTTATTTCTATAATTTACATTGCATAATTGTATTACTGGGGTCGCTTTGATGGCATTGTCCACTGAATTAGTTTTGAAACCCAACAAATGATGCTTGAGATTAAAGCTCCTTCATGCCAATGAGATCATGTGTTTCAAATTTCGATTGGAACAGTATTTTTATGATATCTGTTTCTTGGACAAACTGAAAATGAGTAAGAATACCTAGTAATTAATAAAAAAAAAAGCTAACCCTGCTTCTATCTTGAAATATATTTTCATCTTTTCCTCTTGATATATTATGTTCTGGTAATTTTATAGAGTTTTAACCCTCATCCTGCTGCTGCTGCTAATTTTTAGAGTTATAGGAAATTCTACACGTATTTTCACTTTTCACTACATTTTTTGTTGGGGCATTGGTCTATAATGTCATTTTCTTCTTTTGCATTGGCTAGATTAATTATAATTAAAAGAACATTTGCTTCATCCAACAGGATGGAACCGTACAGATGATTATTTAATTCTATGACTTTGCTCGTCTTGGCTGGTGCTTTTGGTATCTCATGAGTCACAGCAGGTCACTTTTGTCTAGGATATCATTAAAGAAACACAACCCTCCTTAACCTGCCTAGGTGAATGGTAGCACATTCTCTTCCCAGCATATATCTGATTGTGAGAAATATTTAGCAGTTGGTAGAGCATCTGACCTGATGTTCGTGCTTTTGTGTATGCTTTTAGCTCTGTTCTATGGCAAGAGATATGACCATGGAGGTCAGGGTTGAAGCTTTTGATGCCCTTGGGAAAATAGGGATGATATCTGAGGATATTCTTTTGCAAACCCTTTCGAAGAAAGTTTTGGGAATTTCTAAAGAGAACACATGTCTTGGCCAGTACTATGCCGAACAATTTGAAAAATTGGCATCAAGTGCTGCTGGAGCTTTTGTGCATGGACTTGAAGATGAATTCCATGAGGTAACCTTTTGTTGACTTGTTTTTCATCTGAACTATACCAGGTAGGTTTTATGAGCATATCTTTGAGATGATGTTTTCTATTTCATGTTCTTCTTGGCCTGACCTCATAGCCCACCTAACTTTCTCATGTCAATTGAATGTTAACTGGAAAGGAGCTTTGAATTTTTATTCAAAACCGTCTTTCATTGTCATATTTTAATCCGATTTGTATTTTCATTGTAATTTGTGGGAACTTTATCTATACATGCTTTCTAATATTGAGAACTGCTTGAAATAAATTTGAAGGTGCGGAAATCTGCCTGTCATTCCTTGCGTACACTCACCATCTTCTCTGCTAAGTTTTCTGTAGGAGTGTTAAACTTATTGATGGATGTACTGAATGATGATTCAATAGTTGTTCGGATACAAGCTTTGGAAACTATTCTCCATATGGCAACCTCTGATTGTTTGGAGGTGCAAGAAACAAACGTGCACATGGTATGTTCCAGATTATTGCATTGAAATTTAATTTTTATTATGACTAAAATATTTTTTTGAATTCAATTTACTTTGCCCTTGTGGTATGTTTTTATTCAGAAACTGATGCTTCTACATATTTGACTAATTATTATCATTATTTGATTTTTCAGTTGCTTGGCTCTTTGGTTGACAAAAATTCGACCATAAGATTTGCCACAAGGAAAATTCTTAAATTAGCGAACCTGCCAGTTTTCAAGTTGTTTAAATTAACTGTTGACGCCCTTCTGGAAAACTTGGAAACATATCCCCAGGTCTGCTATACCGCTACTCATATTTTTGCTGAACTTGTAACTTTTTTATTTTTGAGGTGACAAGGAGTTGATCATTTAGGTGATTTTTGTATTATACGGCTTACTGCTAGTGTGTTTACTTAACATCTTCTCATCATAATGTTCAGTCTTAAGAACTCGCTCTCCAATTTCAAACCTTATAGATTCAAATTTGTCTGTTAGTTTTTACTTTAACTATGAAAACTACTTCTTCCAGGATGAAGCTGATGCATTCTGTATTTTGTTTCATATTGGTAGAAATCATGGGAAGTTTGTACTCTGCATCATTGAGGAGATTTCTCAACAGGTTAGCTTGGTTTTGTGTATGCTATTACTGGATCTGTTATTTTGACAAACATTACTACCCCACCCCATGGTTGGCCCAAATGACTGAATCGTCTTAATGTGAAAAGAAGTGTACTCTATTCATATTATGAGTCAAGTGACTTCTGTTCTTCGTTTTTTTTTCCTTTTTTTAACATGATTCAAGTGACTTTTGTATGAACATAATCTTTTTGTAATTTTACTATAGCATGTTGCATTCCTTGTGGCCTTAAAATCCTCTCATTTATTCTGTGGTGTGTGTATCCCTGCCTTTTGAGTTGGTGGGGTTGATTATTGGCTCCAAGTTACCAACCCACCAATTCAAAAGCAAGTCACATATAGACACTTTCATTATCTGTAGCTCGTTCATATCAGATCAGAATGATAATTAATGTTCCTTTCTTCTACCTTTCCTTTTTTCAGATAGAGCCCACATCTGAAAGCAAGTTGAGCTTTGATAGTATTCGAGTTGCTGGGTTGCTAGTTTTGGCAATTTCTGCTCCACTCTCGCATGGTTGCAATATTCCACCTACAATATTTGCTTATGCAGTCACATTTCTTGGAAGGATATCTTATGCTTTGAGAGACGTTATGAGTCAAAATGCCCTTTTGGCTTACTTGTTGCAACGGAGTAGATCCCCAGGATTGTCTTCTGTGGAGTTCAGAGAGGATCAGTCATGCTTGTGGTCATCTAAAAGTGATGTTCCAGATTACAGTAGCAATGAAAAATCTGATTCTTTTCCAATGGTTTTGCAAGAAAAGAGAGATGGAACCTCCAAGATGCAGTCTCTAATAATGAAGGAGTCAAGTAAGCTAGCAACTTCACTTGTGGAATACCAGCTGGAGGTTCATGATGAAGTGATCAACTCCATGAATGCTATCCTTGAGAAGGTCAAAGATATCTGGCCATTTGTACAATCAGGGCAAGTCATTGGAGTACTGAGGACTTTGAGGTGGTCAATATTCTTTTTCATCTTTTCCAATGACATATGTAGCTTTGTACAGAGCAAAGCTAATCATCATTTTGTTTTCATTACTGTTTATACTTTCATCTCTGTTTTCATTTATGTTATAATTACATGGTGCACCTTGGCATGTGCATTATACAGTTGCATGATTTATTCAATTCCTCCTTGCATGACCTTTTTCTTATGTAAAAGACATTTGGATCTGTACAGGAGTTGTAAGGAAGAGTTGGCAACATTCACCTCCGAGGCGCTTGCACCTTCTGGTGTTTTAAATTTTACATTGCAGTATCTCAAAGCAATAGAACTGTTAGTCAAGGTATGGGAACAATTCCTGCCTCCAAAATATCTACATTCTTCTAGAATGGGAACATTGGGCCTTTTATTTGGTAAGCTAGACAGGAGGCTTAGAGAATTGAGGACTAGGTTTATAGGTTTGTGTAAAGAGGAGGAGTTACATGTCTTGGAGTTGATACTTGTCACTTGTATGCTCAAGTTGTCTAAAGTTGAAATTTGCTGCAAACTTGGTACTCTAAGAAAGCTGTTTAGTACAATTTTACATGTCGAGTCTCTCCTCAAGGAAGGATCTCTTAAACCCTCCAATTTTGTAATGGAAGTTGGAAATTTATCGTCTGAAATTCACTCCTTTATAGTTAACGGTTCCAGCAGTCCATTTCTGTTTAAAAGGTTATTGGAATTCTTCTCCCTCCAAAAAATTGTAATTTGCGGGGCACTCAAGCACATCAAGGCAGAAATAGATGTTCCTGATAATGATTTCGAAAACCCTATTTCTTTTGTTTCGGGACTTCCTGTTGGCATACCATGCCAGATCACTCTTCACAACATTTTAAAGGAGAGTAGATTGTGGCTGAAAATGAGAACGGATGATGAGTCAACTCAGTTTGTCTTTTTGGATTCGAGCCTTTTCAGTGGTTGTCATGAGGTCAGAAGGTTCACATTTCTGGCACCCTTCTATAGAACCCCGAAATCAATTTCTTTTACAGCTAGGTTATGCATTGTTATGGAATCTTCGTGCGAGGATGTTCCATTTGTCAAAAGGTTTTGGGGCCCAAAACATGAACTAACGTATCTTTGCCAAGAAAAGGAAGTTTATTTTTCCATGGTGGGATAAGCTGAGCGGATTGGTTTATTTTTCTACAATCGTTGGAAAAATATGATTCTATGAATTATAATTTCTGAGATACCCGTTGGCTAAAAGTGACAGAATGATGATGTGTGCTTTGCTGATTTCACTTATTTGAATGATCGATACAAGCTTATTTGATGAGAAGAAAGGTCTGCGCCCACTGTTTTAATTCCATATAAACATGGTTTTGAGTAATAGTACTAGGTCTGGTCATTTTATACTTTCTCAGACGCAATGATAATTTGCAAGTTGGAGAAAGGGTCTAATTCGTTCTTCCTCTACGACATTGTTCTGAGAATCTCTCTGGTTATCACACCAATATTGTGGTTTGGACAATTTTATTGAATGGTGATTCCCTGCCCATGGTCTGTTTATTTCCTCTGCGGGTATCTTTCGGCCCTATGCTTCTAGCCTGTTGATAATTTTATGTCTCTAAGAAAAATATTGATATTTGTATTTACATTTTGATGGGTTAGATCTTTCCAAGAATTGAAAGAGGAAACAAGCTGTTCACTCTGAAAGATTATCTTGTTTCTCCTTGGTAGATTCGCGCAACTAGCAGGCATGATTATGCTTCAACATTTGGAGCTTCTGTCTATTGTTTTATGGGTATATTACATCTACTTTTTCTGAAGTTTGAGAAATAATGGATATTTTCCATGTTGTTAGCCAATGTCAGTTGATGTTAACAGATCAAGATAAAATTATATTTCAATGCTTACAAAGATGCTGACAGCCTCTTTGGGATGCGTGCTATTTTTCTTTTTCTTTTAAATTTGTTCCATCTATATATATATATATATATTTCTTTTATTCTTCTTTAACTTTATCTATAATTACTTACAAGTATATAATTATTTAATACATCTAAGCAATAACAAAAATAAATATAATTATATTTTGAATTAGAAATAAGTTTTATTAAAAGAAAAAAAGTTTAACTAAACAAAAAATGAAAGACAAAAAATTTATAAATTTATTAAAAATTTATAAAATGTAATTTTTTTTCTAAGCTTTGTGAGACAGAAAGAAAAAATAAAATTTTGATTTTGTTAATAGTTAAAAATTTTGAATTAAAAATAAGTTAATTAAAACTAGAAAATTTTCATAAACAAAAAATATAAAATGCAACTTAACTTCATATTAATTGTAACAAAAATTAATATAGATAATCATTTTTTTCATTTTAATTAAATTATTTCCTTATTAATTAGTTGTAAATAATTATATTTGTAAGCACTTATTTATAAAAGTTAAAGAAGAATAAATATATATATATATAAATGAATATTATTTTTTTCTTTTTGCCTCCTAGGAGTTTAGAAATATAATTACTTTTTATATAGTTGTAAAAAATTTATTAGTCTTTATCTTTTACTTTAGTTTCACTTTTTATTTTTAGTTTTAATTATATTCTTTTAATTCAAATTTTTAAATATTTTAAATTACTAATAAAAATAAAATAATGAGTTATAATCATATTATAATTTTATATTCATTTCTATTGTGTTAATAAATATATTGAATATTTGTATGAGGGATATGTATATGAGTATTTTAATATTTAAGGTGTGAATGTAAAGTACTAGCCTTTAAAAATGCATTTTTGGCTATTATAATCTTTGAGGGGGTTGCCATTGCAAATTAATTTATATTACAACTGTCTGTTTTGACAGTTTTAAACTTCAAGGGGTGTCATTGCAAAATAATAGTTGCTGCCCCAACTGTTTTATCAACTTTTAAATTATTTTTTTCACAATTTTCTATTAAAAAATTATATTTTCTAATGATATAGTATTATCACCTGCCACATAAAAGAGAGAATGTTTTTTTTTTATGATTGGCTAATGGCAGATGAAGAATTTATTATTTTTTTAACCTGAAAAATCCGAATATGATTTTGCCAAACTTCAAAAGAGATGTATATAATATACCTTTGTTTTATTTATTTTATTTCTGGAGGCATTTGACATTCCATGATCCAAGTTTGGGAATAATTTTTGGTTGAAGCGAAATAGGTGTTCAAGTGGAAAAAAAAAAATTGTTATTATTATTTTTTTTTTTATGAATAAAAGGAGTAACAATTAACGTACTTTTGCAACTCTGACCCGTGAATTTATAAGTGTCGATCAAGCATTCTACCTAAATTTTTATTTAAGTTTCGTTGTCAAAGTAAAAGTGCTTTATCGCCTTGAACACATTGACAGCGACTGAAAGAAGGGGAAACGAAATACTAGAGGTTATGGTTCATATATTGATGAAAATTAACGAACTGTAAAGGCTCATATATTGGATGGTCTCCCACCGCATAATGTACAAAATAACGGGTGAGACCAACTGTTATAGGAAGTGCAAAACCATATATAATAAAGCTTCTTCCCCTATACATTTGTCAAAAGGCAAAATATTCAGCCTTGAAAAGGTCATGGTGATAAAGCAATGGCGGAGAAAAAGCCCCTTTTCCCAACGGCCTTTGCATTCATTTCACGCCAACCTTGTCCCTCTTTGTAAGTTTCAACCTGCAATATATATTGTAGGGGGTTAGGATCAGCTATCAGATTAGCCAACCACATCCAACTTTTGTGTATTGAGGGAAATCAGTGAAGCATTTTACTTACTGTATCTTCCATGTTGTCATCTATATTATTATCGCCTCCTCTGACCCCTGCGATAACATAGATAGTTTCGCCAACTAATGCAGCACCTGAATATCCCCTAGGGTGGTTCATTGGTTCCCCGGTCATCCATAATTCGAGCCGTGGATCAAAAATTTCCACACTTGAAACTGTTGTAGTTCCATCAAAACCACCCAGAGCATATCTACAATTTGAAACACAAAACTCAGTAGAAAGAGAGCCAAACTTTTTTTTGAAGGCCATTATGTATATAATTTTAACTCTTCGAACTCAACAATGGAAAAATAATACTTTTGAAACTGATGGCTGGATATGTCCAAGGCTTCCCCTATTTATTATCATATCAACAAAGAAAATATTTCCCACCAGAACTCCACAAGCCATAAGTGTGTGCTCAATATACTATTTTGTGCAGGAATCCACAACAGGCAAAACAATATGGTCAAGATTTTACTATTTCCAATTGAAAACCAAAATATAATACCTAGGCATGGCCAGATTCAATACTATATGTATTAATTATGTCAGACTTACATCTAATTTTATGCACAACCTTAAACACCCACATTTATGGTCACGAAAACCAAATCTTAAAATGCTGATCAAAATAAATGATAGATATGAACTTGAATACCAAATAAAAAAAATATGAACTTACAATTTTTCATTTAAAGCAACTAAAGAATGAGAACCCCTCCTCGTACTCATACTTGCAATTTTTGTCCAAGAGTGTTCTCTGGGGTCAAATCTTTCGACAGACCTGAGAATTATAGAAACTTTTCAATCAACCACTGTATGGTTAATAGGATAGTAAAACACTGTGGAAAAATTATTTGGTTCATGTCACTTCATTAAACCAGATAATGTAGTTAATGATTTGGAAAAGTGAATAAAATTATTATTACTTTTTTGGGTCTTCTTCCATGTAATAAACATTGGACAGACTTGACATATTTCTTAGTTAAGTTTATAACCTGAAGTTTCCTATAATGCTGTATGTCATTTCTTCCTTTAAACTCAACAGTTGAACACAGCATGCACTCTTGGTTAACAGTTTTTTCTAAACAAAATTATAATAAAATCTAATTTAAAGTGCATGTGATGCATGATCATTAATAAAAATATTTTTAATTAAAAGACCAAAAAATTCCACCAGCTATTTATTCACAATTGTAGTACATCATTTGTGTCTGTAATTTGCTAGGAAAGATATTTAGACATGTTTGCATTTTTCACTTTAGGTTCATGCATATACATGTGAGCTACAGATGTAACAAGTCTAGGTGTATATATATATATATGGATGTGTGTAAAGATATAAGTATAAAATCTTACTTCAAATAATCACTCCCATCGAATCCACCAGTAGCATAAATTACACCATTGAGTTCCACTGCAGCAAGAGCAAATCTCTGAAACAATACAAAAAGCAAAACCAAGATCCAAGTGTTAAAACAATTTTTGCAAACAAAAAGTATACTATAAAAGGTGGCTGCACCATGAGGTCAATAATTCATAAAGTCAATATATAATTGGTTCTCCTTGAACTTTTCTTTTTCCACTCCAGAGCAAGTCGCTCTTCTAGCTGCGTGAACACTCCAGAGAAAGCACTGCTTTCAAGCGATATGCTATGATCTAGATGTCCTTACAAGATAGTTATGAGTTTCATGCACTCATAACTCGGTTTTCAGGGTGAGCGAATAGAGTTGGCAGAGAAAAACATAATCAAATAAAATAGAAAAGATCAATTTATCCATTTATACACCAATTGATCATTTGTACACTATTTTGGAGGCATAATGTGGTAGAGGAATTGCAACTCATTTCTCTGAATAACCATTACCATTTATTTTACTTAGTCATGTGTTTCTTCTGATTTTCTTCTACTTGCACAAATATGACAATTTGATAATTCATAAACCATGAATACAAGAACAGTTTGCATTTGGTCAACTTCTCCACCTTTTGAGTCACTGAATCAGCCTTGAAACTTTTGTACCCCAAACTTCAGGAAAGATAGTAAGTGATGAATCATCCAATCTTTTCCATATCCAAGTTATGCAATCAGATCCCAATGACTGAGTTCATCTAAGCTATTACAAGGCAATCAAACAAAGAAGCCATATCTATTTTACCTTTTGCATCATTGATCGTGTACTTATCCATCGCCCAATATCTAAATCAAGCATTTCAACCTCTGAAAAGCACTCGATTCCATTCCCTCCACCCATTGCAAATATTTTGTTATTAGCACTTGCTCCAGCTAAGCTTCCCTTGTTCTGGCTCAAAGAAGGGCGCTGAGTCCATTGGTCATTACCTGGGCAATATGATTCAACTTCACAGAAAGACAAATGAAATGTCAGGAAATATTTAGTTCCCAGTGGAAAAAAGAGCAACAGTGGGAAAACATACCTGTATTATACCATAAATGTCCATTTCCACCACCAATAATATATAGCTCACCATTCAGCTGTGCAACTGAAGCATATGATCGAACGGAGTTCATTGGGCTGAGAGATTTTATCACATCATGGGAAGGATAATATGAATCCAATGCCGATAACCATGATTCGCCAGTATATCCTCCAAACAGAAATACTGACTCACTAGGAACTAAAGAGAGCTCATCAATTAATTCAATAACATCCTCATTAACCAGAGAAGAATTGGATTCAGGTTCCAACATCAGACGTTCTTTTAACCTTTGAATTTCCATCTCTGCCTGCACCTGAAACCCATGGCAAGTGGAATTCATTCAAACAAGAAATAGGTATTCTATGGCATGGTTTCATAGAGAGAGCGCAGAGTAAAAACAACCTATGACATTATCATAATCTAGTTTATACATAAGAAGAGGAAATGGAGTTACTTTCTTGCCTTACAGCTAAGATTGATCACAAACAGACTAAAGCAATTGATATTAGTTTCATATATTGACCTTTGATATGATATGCAAAAAACGAATACGTAACCCAATTTCTTAAATGGATATCTTAAAAGACAAACAAAACAAAAGAATTCAAAGAAAAGCCTCAACTCAACAGGACACAGTTAAACACAATTTCAGAAACTCTGGACCATTTTTTTTAACAACTCAAGAAAGCAAATGTATCAGTACCAGCTTTTGCTCCAAATGAACCATCTTCTGAGTCTGTTCTGTTTTAAAAAGCTTTAGCTCAGTCACCTCTTGAACTAACTAAAGATATAAATGAAAATGTATTAGAATAGTTATAAAAGAAAACAATTATACCAAAGATATCCAGAAAGGTAGTATAAAGTATAAAAGAAATATCAAACTACCTGAGCAATGATGGATGGGTACTCAGACGATGGACTAGGCGTCTGTCCATTGTTGTCTTCTAAATGCACCTGTTCCCCAGGATAACCTTTGTCCTCCAAGGACAGATCACTCGAAACAGTGGTATTTTCTACATCATCGAGCACTGATTTCTCTGGATTACTTTTCTCCTCCAAGAGCAAATTGTTAATTTTAGTAGCATCTTCCACATCACCCGGCAGAGACAAGTGTTGACATTTGCTGTTAACATTGCATTTAAGAGCCAATTCTTTAAGTTTCTTGTATATAATGTCTTTCTCCTCTTGTTGAACCACTTTCATATCTAATTGAGCTTCCAATGGCTGGTTATTTCCACTTAAAGATGAAGCAACGTCCTGGTTATTTCCACTTAAAGATGAAGCAACATCTCTAGTGTCTGATTTCTGGTTTGAATAATTTGCTTTCTCAGCATCTATAGCAAATGGTACAAACCCTTCACCTTCCTCTCTTATGTCATGCGAGGAAAAAGCTTGGGAAACAGTCCATCGCTTGATTTTATACTGTGGTACAGGAGCACCTGGAGCGACTGCTAAAGACGCCAATGAGGACATCAGCTTACTTGTCTGAGCATGGTCAAGCTCAAACCAGAAATGATGGTTGTTATAATAGTTGTCAGAAATTATCGGCTTAAACTGACTTTCAATCAATGGCTGGCATTGTAGTCGGACACGAATCTGGACCTTAATCAGAAAATTAAATGCGAGCAACATTACTCCCTTCTATTGACGATGACCAAGTGCATCCCAAATAAAACTTCATAACAAGTAAACCAATAGAAAAAATATAAAAAAATAAAAAAATCCATGTAATACCTGTGAAGGATACTGTGTTTTCTCTGAACCATCAGATGTCCACCCATATGGATTAATATTCATTTGGCCAGGGCTAGCAGACTCAAAGATTCCATAAAGTTTCCTATCACTGTAGTTGAACAGAAAAAGCGGCAAGCCAGGATAAATATTCTTTACGTAAGAAAAGTGTTGAGCTGGTAAGCCTGAAAAATTTTACCAATATATTCCATGAGTATTGAAGCACAAATAAATAGAATGAAACAACAAATTGCAGTTATCCATCAGCACAAAAGGTTTTTTAAAAATTAAGATTCATAAAGAAATATTAACATAACTCAAGATGTTAAATATGGCAACAAATTTAAATGATACACAAGGTAAAAAAAATTCACCGTAAATGAAACTTACAAAAGTAGTTTCTGGGAATTTAGGCCCCAGTTTAACCAAAAATTAAAAGTACTAAAAAAACTACAAGAACAAAAGTGAATAAAATTCTGGAATAGAAAATATAACGACATGCAATGAAGTTCAAATCACTCACCAAAAAGTTGTTTTGAAAGGCATTCCTTCATTGTGGTATTTGTGCATCCAAATATGACACCACCAAGGTGGTTCTTCCCCAAATTTCTTGCAAATAGAGAGCTGGAGATTGAAGCAGGTGCACTTCCATTATTTATGAAAGTCTGTGTTTTCTTCGCAGCCCCCATTCTAAGGATCATGACAAAATCATATCACAAACCAGAATAACAGATCAAACATTATGCCATAATCAGATGTATATACTTGATACATTACTAGCTACCAACAATTGAAAAAGAAGGTAGGGAGAAATTGAAAAAGTTTTATATTGAAACAGCCAAAAACCAATTGGTCAAAATGTGAAAAATTGTAGATAATCATGAAACAACTTCATGTTACTATAGTTTCCTTTAATTGAGGCCCCAATTTATCGCAGTTAATTTTTAGTCCAGCTTAACTCTTACCTGGCTTGTTCCATTTTTCTTTTTTTAAGCTGTGCAACAATAAATAAACATATATATCAATGGAAATAATATATATATATATATCACAAAATTTAAAATTCAACTCACTATTCTAAATTTATTAATGTTTATGCCGAGTTATTCTTGAAACTGCTATGGTGGGTAAATAATGAAATTTATTCAATTATCGTTACTGCATTGCATTAATAAGGACAAATTAGATGTAAAAGAAATATATATTCCTTACAGCAGGACGAAATAAAAGAGAATGCATAATTGCGTTGAGAAAATATTTACAAAAATAAAATAAAGGTAATGGGTTAATGGACCACAAAATGAACAGAGAGCCTCGGTTCCTAGTTAATTCTAACAGAAAAAGCAAAAGTGTCAAACACATTGCGCACAATTTATACAACTCACTCATAATCAATAACCTCATGAATTCCATTGCTTTTGCTATACCATTTTAAGTTCAAGCATGATTCGGAAACAATATATGCTCACATTAACCATAAATTCAACCATTCCAAAACATTTTTGTATTAATTTATGCAATTTCAACATAAATGACTTTAGTAACAAAACTTCAAAAGGAATGGGGGGAAAAAAAAAAGGCAACAAATTTAAATTTTCCAAGATTTTGAAGAGAATCAACAATCTTATTCGCTGCCCAATAAACAAACCCTAGGACAAGAACTCGCTTAAAACTACTTATGCCAATCACAGGACCAAAGAAAATAACATAGAAGTCCAAGACGCCCGCTTGAAAGCTCGGATTAATGAAAACAAAAAATAGGAAAATGAAGCATAAAAACACTATTGGGTTTGCCATATAACCAAGCGCGGCGACAACAAAAATAGTAAAATAAATAAATACTTCACAAAACTCTAAAAAGACTGAAAATTGACAGTGAATACCAAGTTTATAATCGTAGTCGATTCTTGAAACAGAGAACAGATAGAGAAAAAAACACATTGCATTTCTTGAATATTCCAGTTTAGAATGCCAAGCCACAGAAAAATCACAGATAGAGAGAGAATTAGAGACATACTCTGCCAGTGGGATTGGGGTTTACGGGAAAAGCTTCGCCGAGAAAACGGACGCCAAAGCGCGAAATAGGACGAGCTGCTTTTAACTTGTTTAGCATGCAAACAGTGCTGGGGCGGTTATAACACCTTGCGCATTATAGCGAGTAGTACCCAACAAGCTTCTTTTTTTTATTTTTTATTTTTAAATTGTTCTAAATAAGCTTTTTGAATAACCCAAATAGAAAATTACTTTATTATATACCTTTCTAGGTTTGTACCTTTTTCTTCTTTTTTTTTTTTTGGTGAATTTTTTTTTTTTTTCTATTATGAGGTTTTACAAAAAATTTCCTTCAACAGAATTTTTGAATTTTCTACATTAAATTTTCCGTTCATATTTTCTAGACACAATTTTCAAGTCTTAGACGTTACATTTTCGTTCTTTCCAAAATAATATTTGTGTTTTTGCGGACTTTAAAACCGTTTTTGCTTCTAGACTTTTTGTAAATGATATAAGATTTTTTTTGGCAAAACTTCTAAAAAGTTAGAATCAATCTTTAAAGTTTAAAATATGCTTTTACAAATGTTTGAACAAAATTTTAAAAATATTCCGTATCTTCGTAAGAAGTTTTAATCAAAACTAATAAAAATAGCTTTTTCAAAAACCATTTTAAAAAAGTAAAAAAATCAAATATATAAATAAAAACTATTACAAACAAAGCTTAAATGAGCCGAATCAAGTTGAGCCAAATACTTTTTCTTTGTTTTTCATTTTCAATTTTTTTTTTTTTTTGGCTAATTTGAGGTTTTAAAAATTTTTAAGCAACATAATTCTTGAGTCTACATTTCATTCTCGTTCTTTCCAAAGCATCTTTTTTTTTAAATGTTGAAAGTGACTCATGTTCGTTTTTGTTTTTATATTTTTATTTTTAAGAGTGTTAATGAGCAGAGGCAAGCCAAGTATTAAAATTTCCAAGCTTGGCTCAAATTGGTAAAAATATAAAAAACATTTTTTAAAGATAAGCTTGTCTTGTTTAAAAAAAAAAAGAAATAAAAAAGACAAACTTGAGTATAGCTTGACTTAAATAAGGCGGAAAAAAAATTAAGTATTTTGATTTCTTAATTTTCCTTTTACTACTATATGATCAATAATTTTATTAATTTAATTATCTGTTAAAAAATTAAATATAAAAACGGTATTTAAATTAATTATAATTACATATGTATATATCAAATTTGAGCTATTTATATGCTTTCCAAAATCGGTTTTACATTGTACATTAAGTTTTATTTACTTTTCGAGATTTACTCCCTTTTGGTAAGCTGAATTTGAATAAGCTAAAACTAAACCAATCTCAAAATATTCTACCTATTTACACATCTATTTTATGGTGCATATCACATGCTTTGCATTTAATAAAAGATAGTACATAAGAATAAGAAAAACAAAATACTCGTAGGCTTGGTCCCAGTGAGAAAACTAATAGGAATACAGTGTCATGTGAGAGGTTCAATAATCTTTTATATAAAATTCTCATACCTCAATTTGTAATAATAGTTATAAAAATAAAAAGACAAAATGAATGCCTTTTGTGGAGTTTGTCTGGTTTATATAAATATTATGAAATTTTTGGTTTATATGCTAACATTTTCAGAATTGATGGCTAATTAATTAGCAATTTACATTAAGATAATCAAGTAGACCATTCCCATGGGACTTTTATAACGTGTTATAGCTAAAGAAATATGATACTTTGAGTGGTGAATGTACGATAAATTGAACACAGTAAAGAAATTCATACCCAATATCCCAAAGTTGATGTGTAGATTGTGGCAAGGAATATCTAAGTTAAGAGCATCAAGGCAGCCCAATGTTTATGGGTCTAATTAGACTTTTTTTTGGTAAAAATGGGTCTAATTAGACTGTTATAACAAGGATATACCAAATCCATGTTATTGATCTTCAATTTAGACTATGGTTGAATTAGAAAGAAGAGAATAAAGTCGAACCTGTGAAGTACCATTAGTTGGTATTTTCTAAAATATAGAACATGCTTTGTTAAGTATGGAAGTGTAAATTAAAAGCTTATTTATGCAATTTATACTTGATAAAATTTTACACGACTTACTAACAGAATCTACACAAAATTACAAATGGTCGAGCTTAACAATAACAAATTGGGTCCACTGAATATTAATTTGTTAAGAGTTGAGATCTATTATGTTAACATGTGAACTTGTCAAAATCTATTAAACTTGTTAAAAAATATATTTTTAATAATTATATTATATGTGCAAGCTTAACAATAACAAATCGGGTCCACAACATATTAATTTGTTAAGAGTTAAGACCTATTATGTTAACAGGTGAATTTGTCAAAAACTATTAAACTTGTTAAAAAATATATTTTTAATAATTATATTATATGTTATTAAAAAAACACTCTAACTTTTATTACAAACTTATTTAGTTGAGGAGAGTTTAGGATGAAAAAAATATACTATTATTATATGTTTTTAATTATGTTTTAATTTTTTTTTAAATTTTCTATTTGTATTTATGACAATATGAATGTGAATTTTTTTTTGGTTTAATTTTGTATAATTGTGAATTTATTGATAGATATCTAAAATATGCTTTACTATAAAATATAGTTTTTATTATTATTTGGTCACAAGGAGTTAAACGGGTCATTTGAAAGGTAACACATTATTTTTACAAATGAGTTTGTATTTTAATATTTACACTGCTAACTTAACCGGCCATGTTTGGTTTTGTAAATTCGAATAATACGAAGGCAACACGATTTCAACATGCTCGTTGCCAAGTTTCAAAGCAATAAAGAAGAAGGAAGTTGTTTTGGTCAACGGGTTGGGCCGTTTTGAAATGGGCCAGTCAAATTGTAATCTATTTTGGGCTACCTGATCCATACTAATAAGTTTGGTCTAAACTAAACTAAATACTACNTCATTTTGAAATGCACCTAGCTAGCTACTGTCAATGTACTGAATTTGTTGTTTTTGGTGTTCCAAATGGTTTAGAGGCATGTTTACTTAAAGCAATAAATAGTTGGAAGTATTTGATGAATTTGGAGGGTTTCTGTTTTTTGTGTTTTTTGGGGGATCCTAGTGAAATGCAACTAGCAAACGTCTGTGACTGTACATTTTGTTTGCTGTTTTTGGTGTTTCAATGTTTTAGAAGCATGTTTCCTTCAAGCGGAGGAGGTTGCAAGTATTTGCAGAATTTGGATGGTTGCTGATTTTTTTAAATTTGGGTTATCATTTTGAAATGCAACTAGCTAGCTACTGTCAATGTACTGAATTTGTTGTTTTTGGTGTTCCAAATGGTGTAGAAGCATGTTTACTTAAAGCAATAAATAGTTGGAAGTATTTGATGAATTTGGATGGTTGCTGTTTTTTGTGTTTTTTGGGGGATCCTTGTGATATGCAACTAGCAAATGTCTGTGACTGTACATTTTTTTTGCTGTTTTTGGTGTTTCAATGTTTTATAAGCATGTTTCCTTCAAGCGGAGGCGGTTGCAAGTATTTGCTGAATTTGGATGGATGCTGATTTTTTTAAATTTGGGTTATCATTTTGAAATGCACTTAGCTAGCTACTTTCAATGTACTGAATTTGTTGTTTTTGGTGTTCCAAATGGTTTAGAGGCATGTTTACTTAAAGCAATAAATAGTTGGAAGTATTTGATGAATTTGGATGGTTGCTGTTTTTTGTGTTTTGTGGGGGATCCTTGTGAAATGCAACTAGCAAATGTCTGTGACTGTACATTTTGTTTTCTGTTTTTGGTGTTTCAATGTTTTAGAAGCATGTTTCCTTCAAGCGGAGGAGGTTGCAAGTATTTGTAGAATTTGGATGGTAGCTGATTTTTTTAAATTTGGGTTATCAATTTGAAATGCAACTAGCTAGCTACTGTCAATGTACTGAATTTGTTGTTTTTGGTGTTCCAAATGGTGTAGAAGCATGTTTACTTAAAGCAATAAATAGTTGGAAGTATTTGATGAATTTGGATGGTTGCTGTTTTTTGTGTATTTTGGGGGATCCTTGTGAAATGCAACTAGCAAATGTCTGTGACTGTACATTTTGTTTTCTGTTTTTGGTGTTTCAATGTTTTAGAAGCATGTTTCCTTCAAGCGGAGGAGGTTGCAAGTATATGCAGAATTTGGATGGTTGCTGATTTTTTTAAATTTGGGTTATCAATTTGAAATGCAACTAGCTAGCTACTGTCAATGTACTGAATTTGTTGTTTTTGGTGTTCCAAATGGTGTAGAAGCATGTTTACTTAAAGCAATAAATAGTTGGAAGTATTTGATGAATTTGGATGGTTGCCTTTTTTTGTGTTTTTTGGGGGATCCTTGTGAAATGCAACTAGCAAATGTCTGTGACTGTACATTTTGTTTTCTGTTTTTGGTGTTTCAATGTTTTAGAAGCATGTTTCCTTCAAGCGGAGGAGGTTGCAAGTATTTGCTGAATTTGTTTGGTTGCTGATTTTTTTAAATTTGGGTTATCATTTTGAATATTGAAGGAAAAAGCCAAAAGGGGTGTCTTATTTGTGCAGGGTATTTCCAGCTTCGCAATGCAGTTTTTGACGTCAAAGAGGCTCGTTTTGGTGAGTCATGACTTCTATTTAGGACACATTGCTGATAGGTTATGCAAAATGTATATGCATGTTGAAGTTGGGCAGCTTACTGTTAATATTTAACAGCTATGTATATTTTGAGAATGCTGTGACAAGTTTATGTTGTGTGAAAATGCAACTACATAGAAATTTGTTAGCTGAACTTTTGTTTTTGCTATTTCCAAATGTTAGGACATAATTTTTAATTCAAGCACTAGAGTGGTGGAAGTGCTTGAATGAAAAATTTGTGCAACCTAATGGACAAGTTCGATGTTTTGTATAATGTTAATGAAGTATGGTATGTAATTAGCAAACATGGTTGTGCAAGCATGGATTCATATGAATGGGTCTTGATAAATTAAATGCAATTTGTTTGTGATGAATTTAATATGTTTATTATACAATTGGGGTTGTGATGTCATAATGATATAGTGCTTGAGTGTCACAATTAAACATAGAATCCGTCACAAATGGTATAGTGTGACGGGAAAAAAAACAAAAAAACCATCAATAAACTTTCCTTATGGACGGTCACAATAACGTATATGTGACGGAAAATCGTTACAACCGCGCCACAAAACATATGTATTAAAGACGGACGTGAAATGTGACAAATAAATATCCGTGACGAATAACCGTCACAAAACAGTCACAACAACGATATGTATAAGTGACGGCTAAGAACGGCGACAATTATATATCCGTGACGGTAAACCGTCACAACAACAATGTTTACGTGACGGCTACGAACCGTGACAAATAAATATAAGTGACAGAAACCCGTCACAAAATTGTCACAGAAAAGCGTTGTTGGCCCCACAAACTCAGGGGCAACTGTGACGGAAATCCGTCACAAAGTCGTGACTTAACTGTTAATTCGTCATGGTTATCTTGCCGTCACAACTAAGTAACAGTGACGGTTAAGGGGTCACAGTTGTTCCATTGTGACGGAAACCCGTCACAATGTCGTGACTAAAACTAACAATTGTCACGGTTGTTTGCCAGTCACATTTAATTAACAGTGACGGTTATCCGTCACTATACTGTCACTATACGGTTATTGTGACGGCATATTAGCCGTCACTTAATCCTTGCTGGCGGTGACTCGCCGGAAAAATTACAATGGGTCGGACTATTAGTGACGGATGTTTTCCGTCACTAACACTTCATTTTTAGTGACGCTAAACAGTAAACGGTCACTGAAGAGAATTTGTGTCGGGGCTATTGCGAAAGCACTGTGACGGGTTAGTTACCGTCACAGTTGGTTGATTTTGTGACGAATCTGTCACAAATAATATACGTTGTGACGAATTTGCGTCCGTCACAAAACATAGTTTTTTTTTGTAGTGGCAAGTTTTGCAATAAAAATGCAATTTAGAAGCTCATCACGAAAATTACCACAAAATAAGCAATTTTAAATTGATTATGCCGTATATACAAGCTTTCAATATATAAGAAAATAAATTTTGAGTTTGTTGTCAAAAATTAATTATAATTAATATATATATATATATATAT
>QANX01008131.1:0-11034 GCA_003254975.1 Ochetophila trinervis | reverse complement strand
CTCGGCATCTTTCCAGTAAGATGGGACATTCTCTAATTTCCAGTTTCTGTAAAGAGGTGAGGGAATGTATCCCTTCAGGCAGTGATTTCAATTTGGGGCACTTCTTAATGGATAATTTCTTTAGCGATTTGAGGTTGCTGATGCAGTCCAGAACAGACTCCAAATTATCACACTTAGAAATTTTGATTTCTTGGAGGGTGGTAACTTGTTGAAGCCCTTGAGGGAGAGAAACCAGTTCTTTAAGTTTTTTCAAAGTCAAATGAGAGAGACTTGCAAGGTCTTTCCACAGAATTTCATCATTACCATTTGACATGTTGAACTCCTTCCACCCTTCAATATTGAGTCGTTGAAGCGAAGAGAGATGGTGAAGACATGAAGTTTTCAACTCCAAACATGTTGAAATCCTCAGCTCCTTGAGAGAAGTGAGGTATTTGAACCCAACTTCTAAATTATGCAGATCCGCACACTGTTCAATANAGGAATGAAGGATGCGGAATAAGAAGAATAAGAAGTTGAGGAGGATGGTTGGTCTGACTCTGATGTTGCTCCTCCTCCTCCACCCCCCACATTCATCTTCAATGTGTCTTTCAATGGCTTTATGTTTGTGTTTTTAAGAGAAAGCTCTTCTTGTAGATTTGGGAAAAGAGGCATGGAAATTAGGTTGGGACAATCCCAAATCCACAAATGAGAAAGACAGGGAAAGAAAGGTAGCACCACATCAACATCATCATCTACTTTCCACCATCCTTTCAGATTAGGCAAATCGTATAGAATGAGTTTTCGTAGTGATGGAAAGAATGGCGAAGATGTTCCATCTACAATATTATCATCACTAGATATGTACTCCAGAGAGGGCAATTTATATAATGTCAGTGCTTCAAGATTTGGGAGATGATTCAAGGCCCCCACATATCGGCATTCTTTATGTTCACTTAATCCAAAGCTGACAAGATAATGGAGGGAGCAGACACAATTTAATAACACATCACTGAAATAGGGACCCAATAAGGATAATTGTTTAAGATTTGGAGGTGGCAACAGATCATCTTCGCACTCATCCACTATTCTCCCCTTAATATTTAATTCCAAAGACTGAAGATATTGTTTACTTTTCAAATTTGCACCTTTACATTCTATCCCATCTTTTTCAACTGCAATTTCCAGATGTCCTCTCAAGCTGTTCAGATTTTTAAGTTCACTTAGCTGTCCACTATCCTCTAAGTTCTCACTTAGTGCAAATTTAGTTAACGTCTGTAGATTAGTCATCTGACCTATTCCACGTGGCATATGACTCAATCGATAACAACGTCGGATATCAAGATGCCGAAGTTTGACTAGTTTTGCAATGTCTTTTGGTAATGTGCGAAGATTCTCACAGCCAACCAGAAGTAGCGTTTGCAAATTCCACAAACTTGTAATACAGTCGGGCAATGCCTTCACATTCTCATTATATGAAAGATTAAGATATCTAAGATGCTTCAACTTACCAATAGAATTTGGTATTATCTCCATATTGTGAGTATGAAGTTCCAAAGTTCCCAGGAACATAAAATTCAAGTCAACTTTATTAATTGACGAGTCAAAGATTCTTTCTCTTGACAAAAAATAAGTACTATTGTCAGTTTTAGGCAGAAGAATTGTTTTAATCCTTTTGGCCTTAACCAACAAGGCTAGCTGTGGTATTGCCTCATAATTAAATGATACATGATGAGTTTTTGGGTCAATTTTATCATCATAGCGATCATCTAAATTTAGCATAATGCATCGTGTTCCAACCAATGACATTGCAAGGTCATGCATACAATCATGCATTTTACAGCTTGTTTTATCATCCTCAGAATAATCATCAATATGAATTCTTTCAAAAAAAGATCTATAAAGCAAAACCTTAAAATATTGATAACCTATGTCCTCCGGATGTTGGTGCTGATTTGATAACTGAATAAATCCTTGAGCCATCCAAAGCTTTATTAGGTCTTTCACTTCAATAAGATTATTTTTAGGGAACAAACTACAATAAGCAAAACAATGCTTCAAATGTGATGGGAGATGATCATAGCTCAACTTAAGCCTTGGTGTAATATCTTCATCATATTGGGATATTGTTGAAAGTTCCTTGTCTTTGAAAGATGACCACTCTTCAAGATCTATAGAATACAACATGCTTGCAATGGTTCTAATAACTAAAGGAATCCCTCCACACTTTTTCATAATCTCATTTCCAATCTCCAGAATGTTAGAATCTTTTGGCTCTTGTCCTCGCTCAAAGGCTAATATCTTAAACAAAGACCATGATCTTTCTTCATCCAAAATTCCTAAAAAATAAGATGTTTCCTTTCGGCCATTTATAATGTGTGCAACCATTTTATCACGCGTGGTTACAATTATTCTACTTCGGACCGCACCATCTTTTAACAAGTTTTAGCTCCAGCCATTTTTCACGATTTTTAATGTCCCATACATCATCAAGCACAAGGAGGAACTTTTTTCCTTTTACTTTTTCTGGAAGGTTTTTTGGAATATTTTTAGTAGATCCCTTATCTTCCATTCCAGATTCAATAATTTCCTTCACAATTAATCCCACATCAAAAACCTTAGGAGCATTTGCCCACATTACTAGTTCAAAATGGTCTTTAACCGCTGCATCATTGAAAATTAGGTGTGCAAGTGTGGTTTTTCCTAAGCCTCCAACACCAACTATGGGAATTACAACTAAATTATTGTTTTCCTCAGTTTCTGAATCAAACAAAAGTTTGATGATCGCCATTTTCTCATCATCTCTTCCAATAACATCTTCTTTCCGAATTGTGGGAGTTTTTAGTACTCCACTCGCAGCTACTTGAGTGTCTTGAAGACCCATCTCTAAGTGGAACTTCCTATCATCAGCAATTTTATCTAGTTTCTTCCTAAGATCCCTAAGTTTTGTACCCATCTTGTGGCGAAAAGCAAACTGGTTAGAAGATGAGCAGAAAATTCGTACCTCTTTGGCAATTTTATTCCCAGCAGTAGTCATCACCTGGCGTCGCAAAGCTTCAGTAGAGAACTCGTCCACCAAGTCGTCAGCTTCATAAACAGCATCTTCAAGCCTCATCAGCCATGTTTTGATTTGTTCATGCTGCACTTGCTTCTTCTCTGCATCAACAAGAACACTTCTGATTGTAAAAATGGTATCTTCGTGTTGCTGAAGCTCATCTTCAACGCCCCACAACAAGGCAATCTCTTTCACAGCAGCTTTACCCAATTGCCCAATAATCCCCTCTGCAACGCTGGAAAGGATAATCTCGGCCATGGGATTGAAAACAAAGTGAAAATCAAATGTTGAAGCTCGAGAATTGGAGAATGATACTGATGATGGTGTAATATTTGGGTTTCAGGTGCATGCCAGGCCTAATTTATTTGGGTTTGGATTTTACTCATTGAGCCCAAAGGAATTTTTGTATAGATATCTGCATCACTAAAAAGTTAACTGTCTATTTTTTTTATTTTAGCTATAAATATATATGACCAGTATATCACCACTTTCATATTTATGTTGTCCATTTTATTTCTTGTTTAATATGTTATTTATCATTTGAATTTTTTTAGCAACTGTCATTTTTTTACCATTCCAGTTCATTCCCCTTCGAGTGCTTTACAATACTATGTTAATTTTTTCTCAATTTTATATGAATTGGCGTTAACAACATCAAATTTTTTGAAGCTTTGGATATTATTTTCAAGTATGTAAGAAATTTTTAACACTAACAAATCCAGCTCCAACAACCACCAAAATAATTTAATTTCTTTTGTTAAAATAATATTGTCAAAATGAATATTTATATTTTTGAATATCGTTTTGAAAAATATTTTCAAAACTATTTTTTTATGATATAATTTGAACCAAAAAAATAATTTTTTGTATTAAAAAATTGTAATTAAAAATTATACAGAACCGAACTACATTTTTAATAAACTTTTATATCTTTCAAAAAGCATAAGTGAAACATTGTTTATGAATGCTAAATTTCTCAAGCAACCAAGGATCAAAGGTGGGTGGTCGCTGGCTTTTTATTCTCCAGCTAACCAAATTACTCTATTCCCTCCTTATGACTTCAACTGTTGACATACCAATTCTTTCAATATATGTTCAAAATATATGTCAGACATTGTCTTTTCTTTTTCTTTTTTTCTTTTTTTGGAATTTTAGAAGACCTTAAAAAGAGTATTAGCAAAACGACGGATTAAAATTTGTTTCCAACTTTTTCTTTTTTTTTAAAAAAAAAAAAGAAAAAATCCAATTTTATTTTGTCTTGTAATGGGGGAAAATTTGGAACGTCTTTAAAAATTTAAATTACTTGAGTTGGATGGAAATGGAACTGAGGGGCAGATTGTCCTTCTGAAAATTTAAAGTGTTTCTTTCTTTTAGAGGGAAAAAATAAATAAATAAATAAAATAAAATAAAATTGAATGTGGGAGTGGAAACGCCATTGCATTCAAAATATAGAGTGCACTCTTTTTGACAGACAAAGCAAGGTAAGGGCCCACCAAGGAAGCTGGAAGACGTATATCTAAGCTGAGGCATTAGGAATAGAAATTTAGATGATAAACAGCTGGAAAATGTCTAAACATGATTTTCATACCACATCAATCTTCACATAGATGAATAAGATAATTCCCAGATTTATAATGTACCAAATGGACAACAAAATCTGCTATTACAAAATAGAAATGAAGAACCACTAACAAGGTTTTAAACACAAATGAAAAAAATCATCCAAAAAGGTTATTTGCATGTAAGTAATAGTAATCAAGAAAGCTGTATTAAATGGTAGTAACAGAAACTAATAAGAGCCTAAATTAACTTACTTGAGCTGTCTAAACTTCTCCTCCTGTAACACATTGAATAGCAGCATAAACATAGAGAAAACCAGCTGGATAGACCAAAGGCCCTGTGTCACCTTTCAAGTTGCTATAATCTCTTTCTCCACCAAAAAACCCATTAACCTGTCAAAAACAAATGCACTATAATTGAATGCCCTTACTAAGCTAATATAAAATCCCTCCATGGTAAAAAATGTACATATAAAACAGGAATAAATTATTTTCTACAAATTTCCTATTAACCAATCAATAAAAACTAAAACCCTTCCTTTTCCATAGTGAATTATTCCAAACACAGGAAAACCAAACTTTCTAATCTTTTGAAGAGTAAAACAAAACCAAAAAAGAGTAAATATTTTTTTGATTTTCACCTGTGATCCCAATCTATCTATGTGTCTGTAACCAAACAGAAGTGATACTGTGAGAAGCCGATGTTCACTTGACTTAACAAGGAAAGCAAGAGAAGGATAAGAGAAACCCATCTTACTAGGGACATAAGCAATAATAAGGAAAATAAGCACGAAAAAACGTTCATAGCTTTTCTCTTTCCCTTTCTCTGCAACCATACGGAGCAAAGAAACGAGAAGATGATAAGCAGCATACCATTACTGCAGGTTGTTTGGCCTCAGCATCCCATATAGATGCTTGGCGAAATCCTAGGTTGATGCATTACAAAGAATGTGACTTAGGCCATCTTTGATATTGAATTTGTGCCTTTCAAGCCTACCTTATACAAAATTATACCCTTAGAACCTATTTGAGCCTTTATGATACATTAAGATGCATATTGAAGCTTGTTTTTCATGGAACCAAATCTACCTACCCTTGAGCCTAAATGAAAATATTTTACTGACTCTTTACATTTTATAAGGAAAGTTTATATTGAGTGATATGAATATGAGTCTTATAGCATGTATTTGGTGGAGATTGAAGAAAGTTTGGGGGTAGTGGTATGGCATATTTGGCCTATGTATTCTTGTTGTATTGAAAAGTTCAAATGTGTATATAAGGAAGAATAAGGTGCCTTGAAAAGAAAAATAATAAAATATATATATATGTATATAGNTATATATATATATATATATATGTATATAGAAAAAGAAAGAAAAAAAGTATATATGAATAAAAAGTTTGAAAAGAAAGATAAGAGAGAGAGAGAAGTAAAGTTCTGAAATAGAAGCTCAAAAGAGAATGTCATGTAAAAGTTTAAATGAAGATAAATTAGAAAAGAGTTTTGCATAAAAGAAAGCAATTCAAAGATCAGGCTTTTATTCATTGAAAAATTGATTTAAGTTTTCCTTCTTGTGAATTATTATTCCTTATCATTTTCTATCTTTTGAACTAAAATCACAACGTCTACAAAAATGGATACTTTCCAACCATCATACTATCTATGAAAATCAAACAATAATTCCCAGACTTCAACCAAAATTGACAGGATCCGATTCTTTATGGCCTTGCCTGCTTGACTTAATATTCTTTATTAAGTCATTAAGCAGTACTTAAAATAGGTTGTCTATAGAAATCAAACCAGAACATCCATGCACGAAATTACTAGGAAAATTTCAATAGAGTCCCATTTATTTCTAAGACATCCCCAAAATTTCCACCTTCGCACAAGAACACTTCTTAAAATAAACTCTAAGTTCTAACCTCCAAACTCCACCAAACTACTTTCCACACAACAACAGCACCTCATAAATAGCAATAGTAAATGAAATAAAATATTCAACTCCAATTTAAATTCTTACAAGTCTCAAATATAAACATAAATTCCAAGTGATAATAATTTATCCAAAATAAAATCCATAGCTCGCAACAATAAATTTCAAAAATAGAAGTTATACAACCCAAAAGTTTACACAACTATACCTACGTACTTCCATAAACAGTTCAAACCACCTCAACTCCCCTTTACTTCATTTAGTCAAAATAGCAGCACTTCAAACAATAATACAGAATAAACAATAATACATAACCAGAATAAACAAACTTCAAAATAAATCAATGCATAAAATGAGCTCACTTCACTACAAATTCCCATACTTCCAAAAATTAAAACTCTTCCAAACCACCAGACACCAATACATAAAGTCAACTGTTGATCGAAATCTTGCAGCAAGAAAAAGAAAGAGCAACCCAACAATTGAATTATTAATTGGAATTCAACTGCACCTAACATAAGACTAGGTTGCCTGCGTATCCATTTTGAATCAAGTTGACCATAGTTCATTTAAATATTTTATGAAAGAGTACCAAAAATACAACAACAAATCTCATAACTAGATTTTTCCTTAATTGATAGAATTTCTTACAGCTTTCCTTCAAACCCAGCATTCCCAACAATCGATTTTCAAAAACAATATCATTACAAAATTTTGAAATTTAGACATCCAACAATCAACACTTCCATACTACTGTCACAATTCTTCTTCTCTACCACCAAAAACAAATCCTTCTTAATTCCATGTCCAAAATTAAGTTCCTCCACTACTAAGTAATCATGAAGATTCAAAAATAATATTACAACTAAACTTCAAATCTCCAAGTATACATAAACAAGCTCAAATAAAATTAAATCATCTAGATGGAAGGAAAAAAAATCGAAATAAGAGCTTAACGATTTTAAAATTTTTCAAGCATGTAAGTAATGACAAGTAAAATAAACTTTATAAGGTGAATTTCAATTACTGTAACTCTTAATTATATTCATGAGCACTATAAATCACATATATACCTCTGAATATAAGATTATAAAATATATGTTATTAATGCAAAAAATTGCAATACGCACATCATCCATATCCTCAACCCCTGACATACTACTATTGTTTTTGCATTATCACCATCACCATCACAATCACATTATCATCATCATTGCAATATTCACATTAGTACATATATATCAAGAATACTAATAAAAGTAGTATAAGTGGTTATCTCGAGACGTAGATGAGGGCCATCACATTATTGAACAAATCAAAGATGTAAGGAGGGTAAGCTAACCTTCCCCATCACTACTTGGCGGAGTATCTCAACGCCAAGTAGGAGGTAAAATCATCCCCGTAACTCCTTGGAGGATAAAATTAATGCCAAGTGTGAGGTAAAATCATCCCCGTCATCCTTGGCAGATAAAATCAATGCCAAGGGTGACATAAGCTCCAGATCAAACCAAAGGATGAATACTCTCCAAGCCCGTATCCCACCATCCAACCAAGGGATGAGTACTCTCCAAGCTCGTATCCCACCATACCCGACCGAGTATTCTCCCAGTTCAGGTATGGTGTAAATCCCACCATGCGCATGCATAAATATCCATATCCCACCATACCCGACAGAGTACTCTCCAAGTCAAGGTTGGTGTAAATCACGTCATGTGCATGCGTAAATATCCATATCCCACCATACCCGACCGAGTACTCTCCAAGTCAATGTATGGTGTAAATCACGTCAATTCCATAGTAACATAGTGGAAAAAAGGGACATAGATCCGAGATGCCATTTAAATGTCAAACAATTTCGAACACGGTTACTATCACATATACACTCATAACAAAAAAAGTAATTAGGGAATTCATACTATCATAACAAAAAAGAATATGTTTAAAAATATTTCAATAATTAATCCAATATATGATATGAGCATAACCTTTAGAAGCTTGCAACATATAGCTTGTATAAAAATAGCTCATTGTAGAATATCCATATTTATCTATATATAAAAAAGGAAAAAAAAATATATATATATATATAAATATATATATTCTTTTAATTTCAAACACCTCAATAGCATAATCAAACCAATCATAAATTTTTCATGTACCAAAATATACCAAATAATAAATCTTTAAAAATAAAGACTAAAACTTAAGCGTTTAAGCATATGAAAATAAAACTAGCTAGCTTATAGATCATAATCTTATATATACATAAGTACATATACATATGTCCATAAATACTTTAAATCACCTTTTTCTTAACCGTTCTCAAGCCCATCATAGAAAACCAAGACCTAACTTGTCCAGCCGCTATCATGTAGTGTTTAACGGAGTCAAAGACACACACTGCTACCAATTTGTAAGAAGAAATAGAGCCATTAGATAGACAGATATGTATTTTTTTAATCTTTTTTATCTTTTTTTTTTTTTTTTGTTGCTCATGTTAGCATAACTAAAACTGAAGCTATAAAACAGGAGGAACAAAGGCAAAGTTCATCATGGAGAATTACAAATGCTGTAATGAGACAATAACTAATTATGCAACTACATAGGGGAAAAAGATGAAATAACACGAGATAATTTAGTATAATATGGCACAATAACCCACAAACTCTACGTAGTATATGATGATTATAGTTATCCAACATTGAGTCTTTTTCATAATGTTACAGTGCATATTTAAGTCCATGAAAAAGAAGATGCAAAGAAATTGCTAGACCTGACACCTAAATCTAAATGGTACCAAACTGGCAAATTTAAAGTAAGGAACATGCATAAACCATAAAATCAAATTCTAATGAGCACAATAAGTTAAACTACTAAAGGATTTTTCATAGAGCATTCTAAATCTAACAACTACAAATCAAACAAGAAACATAAAAACTTATTTAAGAAGAAAATTAAAAATGATAAAAGGAAAATCAAATTTCTAACACAGTAAAACTTATTACCCACATACTCAAGCCAAAAGATATCAAGGTACCCAAATTTTCCAGTTAAAGCTTGTTAAAAATCCCCTCAAAATAAATATTCCAATGTTCTAAACCAGCTAAATTAATTCCCAAAATAATAGGTACCAAAATACAATATTTATCAAATAAAAATAACATCAACTCTTCAACTAAAGGCTCATGGCAACACCCCCTACACAAACAAAATTCCAATTTCACACTTCCACAACACCACTCACTCTTTAAGAACTAAATACCATATACTATAATCAAAATAATTACCATTAATTCATCAAAGTAACATAAATCAAACTCTTCCTTCTCATCTTGCATATGCACGGCAACCCAAAATACAAGAGCACTTTTAACATTTCCTATAGGCTATAACTCCAAAACAAAATATAATTTCATATACACACCATTCAACAATATAGAGCAACTTGTACCTCGAAATTTAACACATTTCCACTCTAACAGTCCTATATGTAACCGACAATGATCAAATCCAAAAGCCCATAGTATTCAAACTTTAATTAATCAAATTCTAGCTAACAAAGTTAAATAAAACTGGTTTAAACAAGAAAATTACCGAAAATAGCTTCAAAATCTACAAGTTTAACTTCTCCCCAAGAAGGCCGAAGCTCCCCTTCAATGGCAAGTTTCAAATTTGTCATATTCGTTTGTAAATAAAGCTAGGAGAAGGTAGAGGAGACTAAAGAACAAGTGGATACCAAGATCCGGCCAAGAAGTGACCGGAAAATGGATTTTTTTGGCCGGTGAGGATGGGTTTTTGGTGGTGAGGGTACTTCCAGTTAGTTTTGGCAGAAATTGGTTAATAATCACCTCCTAAAGTGTTTTAAGGGTTCAACCTTCGAAGAAAATTTCGACTTTCTAGGTTCTTGAATGAGGGTCAGCGTCGTGCTAGAAGAAATTTAGTTTTTTTTTTTTTTTTTTCATGAAATTTAGTGGAAATTTGGTTTTTCTTCATCATGTGGATATAAAATGTAGCTTAAAAAAATTACATTTTTAAATTTTCGTCGATTTTATATTTCTGCCAAATTTTACTACATTCTTAGTTAAATCTTTTTTCTTTCTGTCTCTGTCTTGCTCCGTTTTTAAAAAGAAAAAAGCCGATTTAGACACAAAAGATTAAGCTCAGAATTTTTCAAAAAGAATAAAGACCCACCAGTACTACTACTACATACAAAAATATAGATCAGATGATTCTACAAGTTGGGACATAATTTCAATTTTGCCATTTCTCTCTTTAAGCTTTTCTTTCTCACAACAAGGGTAAATTTGTCTCTTCAAACCTTATGAAGCTCAATTACATGTTTAACATCAAACCCGAGTCTCTTGGGTAAAAAGGCAATTTTATTCTCTTGATCAAAATAAAATTCCAAAATACTTCTTTACCTTTCAAATAAAATAAAATAACCCAAGATTTGACAATAAAAATAATTTTAAACCATGTTACAAAACAAAAGCTACTTTTTTTTTTTTTT
>QANX01008130.1:0-30589 GCA_003254975.1 Ochetophila trinervis | reverse complement strand
TTATTTGGTGTGAGTAAAGCCTAGTAAAAGAAAAACAAAAAGAATATCTTTATTAACATAAAAACCTTGCAAAATGAAACATAGACATCGTCATTTATATTTTACCATTTTATGAAAATTCTACAGTGATTTTTTTTTTATCAATTATTATATTGCTGATTCCATCATAAAATAGGCATCGGTGCATATCATAGTAAAATATAATTAGACTGAAAAAGTACATACTACTTTTTAAGTTAAGGTCCATCATTTTATGGTTTTTCAATTTTTCAATTAAGCTGGATGACTTTATGAATTAAATGGTAATCCAAAAGTCATGAAAGATGCACATTCACATCACTTAAAAAAAAGAAAAGCAAAGTGCACTTCGGTGGAGCGTACTCATATAATACATATATACACACACACACACACACACATACATAGGCAATAGTGCTCATGTGATGATATCTATAAATTTTTAAGGAATAAATGGTCTAATTATTTTTTTGGTAAATAAATGGTCTTAATTATTTATACCATGTTTAGATACTTAAAATAATATAATAGTGCCTTTTTTTTTTCCTGTCTAATTCAAATCTGCCTATATATATTATTCTAAAATAGGTGGTAAATTCCAACATATATTCTGAACACACGCTTGTGAGAAATACTAACAAAATGGAATTCCTGAGACGTTTGCACAGTTGGCTTATTTTGATAGACTCAACTTTTTTTTGGTTCAGACATCTAGAAATCGAGGGTTAGTTGTTTATGGTTCAAAAATCTAGGAATCAGGGTTAGTTGGTTAATCTAGGATTGTTTTTTTCCCCTTTGTTCTTTCTTTGGGACCATTTTTTGTGCTTAACGCATTTCATATTCACCGAAAAAAACAAATTAAAATTGTATCCATTTGTTTTGTAGCAAATAATAGTTTTTTTTTTCTTTTTTCTTTTTCATATACTTTTAACATATTAAAAAAAGGATTAATGAAAAAACTAAGTGGAATGAAGGACACATCAGCATCAGCATGAATATAAGTTGCTAGATGTTATTCTCTCATCATTTTCCTACTTTTTTGTTTTTTTTTTTTGTTTTGCTGTAATCATCATTTTCCTACTTGGGTACACCTAGTGTGTAACTTTCATGGTTAATGTGCCTTTAAGTTCATGAATGTCAGAGTTTTAGAATTATTTTTTTTTTGGTGAATAAAAGTTGCATTGAAGCACACAAAAAAATCCAAAGAAGGGAATTACATAATCATCTCTCCCAAAAGATCAGAACAAGCATAATTAGAACAAGAAGAAAGGAGAGAGGAGATGCAAGGCTCTTCTAAAAAGAGAGGAGCATTGTTCAAAAGGGAAAATTTGGCAAAACTATCAGCTAAATTATTTGAAGACTTGTGATGCCAAGACAGGTTCCAACAAAAACTAGAGAAAAAGGATTTGATTTTTATCAAGTTGTATCTTGAGTGCCATTCAGAAGGGTCTTCCAACGAGTTTATACTTTGAGTGACTGCTTTTGCATCCGAGGACCATTTGATATGAGTCCATTTTTTTGTAGCAGCAACTTCAGCAGCCCAAAGGATGGCAGCAACTTCGGCTTCAAAAACAGAATCAGCCGAGGAGAGCTTTGAGGCAATCAAAACCAGGTTGCCCGAATCATTACGAACCACAAAAGCTAGGCAAGCCTTCCCATTCTTGAAAGCAGCATCTGTGTTGATTTTCAACCACCCCGGGGGAGGTTTGATCCATCTATCCATAACTGGGACAGCAGGGGAGTCAACAGAAGGACTTTCAAGTCCAAGGAATTCCTCGACCATATTTTCCAGAAACCAAATAGTTTGGGAAATGGAGACTCCACCAGCCAAGTTGGAGAAAATTTTGTTATTTCGAAAATTCCAGCAAACATACCAAAGAGAGCTGAGAAAAACAGAGGTGAAAAATTTCCTTTTGCCTTTAAAGCAGTTAGCTTCCTTGGGGTTCAAACAAGCTTCCAAAAGTTCCTTAACCGAGTTTACTTTAAGATCATCAAGAACATAACCCCATTTAGAGCCAAAAGCAATAGCTCTAACACCATGACATTGTTTGAAAAGATGGAAGTATGATTCCTCTTCTGCCCCACAAAGCTCACAGATTGTGTCTCCCCTTCTCATTCTTGCCTTCAAAATATCCTTGGTAGGGAGGACACCGGAAAGGGTCCTCCAAAGAAAAACTTTTAACCGATCATGAAGATCAGATTGCCATAACTTTTGAAAAATGGGGACTTCAACCTCATCTCTGAATTTGAGGCTATAACTGCTTTGGACCGAAAAGATCCCATCTTTGCTTCCTTTCCAAATAAGCTTGTCTTCACAGTTAACATCAGGCCATTTCAGGCCTCTTATAGCAAGAACTGAGTCTTCTTCAAAAAGGTTGTTTAAAATCTGTAAATTCCAGTCATTTGAGTCCTCATCTTTGAGGTCAAACACCCATCTGATGTTCCCCCGAGATGCTCCCATTTTAAGCTTTGGAACTGCCCCTGGCAGGTTTGGGACCCAAGGGTCGGTCCAAAGGTTAATATTCACTCCATTTCCTAACAAAAAGCAAGCTCCATTTCTAATTGTATCTCTGGTACTAGTAATGCCCTGCCAAACCAAAGAAGAACCATTTTTCCTTTCATATTCAAAAAAACTTTTCCCTTGAAGGTATTTAGCCCGAAGAGTTTTAACCCACAAAGAATCATCTCCTCTTCCCATATGCCATGCTAACTTGGAGAGAAGCGCATTATTCATATCCGAGAAAGTCCTAAAACCCAAACCACCCAAACTTTTGGGTTTGCAAATCTCCTTCCAAGATTTTAGAGCCAAGTATCTATCATTTTTGGAATTATTTGTCCACCAGAATTTCTTTGTGATTCTGTCCAGATCCTTGCAGATGCCTAAAGGAATTTTAAAAGTTGCCATTGAGTAGTTTGGAATAGCTTGGATCACAGATTTAATAAGTGTAGCTTTCCCGGCCTTTGAAAGAAGCTTCCCACTCCAACTTTCAAGTCTTTTCTGCACTCTATCCTTAAGAAAACCAAATTCTCTCTTCCGGTTTCTATTGATCGCAAGAGAATTTCCTAGATAAATTGAGGAACGACCCATATCTTTAATTTTTAAGAGATCAAAAATGGCCTTCTTCTCAGGTCTGGTTGTGTTTTTGGAGAAAAAAATGCTTGATTTATCTTTGTTTAGCTTTTGCCCTGACCATTTGCAATACTTCTCAAAGCATTTTTTAAAAGATTCAGCCTCTTTGATCCCCGCACGACATGTGACCAGCAAGTCATCAGCATACATCAGGTGGGAGATTGCTGGAGCCCCTCTAGCAGCCTTTATTCCATGAAAGTTTCCAGCCCCTTCCTCTCTCTCAAAAATCTTAGTCAACGTCTCAGCTCCGATGATGAAGAGAAGAGGAGAGAGAGGGTCTCCCTGTCGAAGGCCTCTACTAGGTTTGATATGTCCAGCAATGCTTCCATTGATTAGAAGAGAGGATTCCACCGTGCTAATACAGTTGTAGACAAGGTGGCAGAAATTCTCATCAAAACCCATAGCCCGAAGCACTCTAACAAGAAAACACCATTCCATTCTATCAAAAGCCTTCTTCATATCAAGTTTCATCACCATTAAACCTTTCTTTCCCTTGTGATTTTTAACCTTGTGGATTAGCTCTTGAGCCAAGACTGTATTCTCCTCTATCCATCTCCCTTTGACAAAAGCTCCTTGATTTGGAGAAATTAATTTATCCAAAAGTTTGCTCAAACGTTGTGCAATGATCTTTGCAACAGCCTTGTAATGAAAATTACAAAGGCTTATCGGACGGTAATGGCTAAAGTTTGAAGCATTCTCCAATTTCGGAATTAAGGCAATAAGAGTTCTGTTTGCTTTGAAAGGGATCATCTTCCTTCTGAAACATTCTGTCACAAAATTTATCAATTTATCTTTAACTGTTCTCCAAAACTTCCGATAGAAAATGCCCGAGAAGCCATCCGGGCCCGGGCTTTTAAGAGGATGTAAAGTCCAGACTACATCCTTAATTTCTTCTTCAGTGGGAATATGGCTAAGCTCACAGTTCTCCTCTTCAGAGACCTTATTTGAAAAGAGGTTGTCCAGTTCGATAGGAATTTGAGGGCGACTTGCTGTAAAAAGATTGGAGAAACTAGAGGTAAAGTACTCAGTAATGTCTTCTTCTTTCTGTAACAGCCGACTTCCATCATGGACAAAATTAATGCGATTTCTTCGACGTCTAATGATTGTACTAGAGTGAAAAAATTTAGTATTTTTATCTCCATTTTTAAGCCACAGCTCTCTAGATTTTTTACGGTTGATAGATTCTTCACGGGCACGTTGAGTGCGGAGCTCTTCAAATAACTTAGCTTGCTTCCCTGGATTATCCCCTGTGTTTTGAAGAAGCTCTAAATCCTTTTCTAACTCTTTCCTTTTGATATGAGCATAACCAAAAACTTCTCTGTTCCACTTTTTAAGAGCTATCGTAGTAGATTTGAAGCTTCTGTCAATTCTATGGCAGCGCATTCCCCTATGGGAATCAGAATTCCAAGCATTATGAACCACTGCTGCACAAGAGTCATCAGTAGTCCAAGCTTGAAAGAATCTGAAGGGGTGATAGATCATAATTTATTTATGTTTTATATACCTTGATACTTAAATTAAGCATGTTTTATTCATTTAAAATAGATTAATATATGTTTTTCTATATTTTAGGTGATTTTGACATCAAGGAAGAGAATTTGAAGAAAAAGGGCAAAACTGTAATTAAAAGAATGCAGACAGATTAGCCAGGCTCTAACCCAGGCGCCTGCCCAGGCGCCTGGCCGGTGGTTTCTGCTGCTGCGAAGCAGCGAGACAGAGCAGCCCAGGCGCTTGCCCAGGCGCGCAACCCAGGCGCCTGGGCTGGCGCGATTTTGGTCCGTTTACACGCGTTTTTGGGTGTTTTGTAGCCCTAGGTTTTTAGTTTAAATAGGTTTAAGTTATCTTGTAATAGGGTAGCCGTTTTTAGAGCAAAAACAACAAAGAAAAGAGATTTTTAACAATTATGAGTAGCTAAATCTCTTTCTTGGGAAAAAGTATTGTTCATTGCTAAAGTATAAGGTGTGAGACATTGTTTATAAGTTTTAATTCAATTATAATTATTCAATTTGTGTTCTTCCAATTTATTTGTTTATTATTCAATTATCTTTTGATTATAATTTGGATCCGTTATAATTATTTGTGGATTGGGTATTTGCTAATTAGGAATTCAATCGTATTGAATGTTCTATGTTAGTAGCACTTTGATTTTGATAATTGCATGCTAAGCTTTTGTTAATTTCTTAGGAGAACACAAGATAGATTAAAGTTTTACAACGTTTGTAGGACTTGTTTATTGTTGGATGATCTTGTTCTTAATGCTTTTCTGACTTGATTTAGATCACGTTGATTCTAGGTATTTCAGAATTAGGATTAGTTTACGATCGTATCTGAACTAATTAATTGCTTGTGATTTAGAATAAAATTGGTCGTGCTATTTTATTCAATCCAACATTGAATGATTATTTTTGGATATATTTTTGTCTGTGATCACCTGTTCTTTAGCAATTGAAGATACTCTGACCCAAGGTTTTCTCCTATTGTTATTTTCGGTATCTATTAAATTGTTTTCTTTAATAATTGAACTTTTCAACATAAAATCCCCCTTTTGTCTTTTTAATTTTACTTTAATTGGAATAGATTGAGTTTGATTATCAGTCTCTGTGGAATCGACCTGAACTTACCGCTACTGCTGTAGTGTTTGAATTCAGTAATTAATTTTGGTGTTTACGACACGCATCAAGGGGCGACGAGTGTTAGTATTCAGAGATATGCCAGAAGTAAGAAGGATGGGGCAGTGATCTGAAATTTCCATGCGCAGATGTTTTAAAGAAGTATCAGGGAAAGAGTCAATCCAACTAGCACTAGCTACTGCTCGGTCAAGACGCTCCTTTATGGAGCCCGTTCCCTCCTGCTTATTATCCCAAGTGAATCTTCTGCCCTTAAAACCGAGATCCAAACCTCCCACATTATCCAGAAAATCTTTCAAAAAAAGACGTTTTTTCCAAATGTCTCTGCCTCCCAATTTTTCTCCCGGGGAAGTAACTTCGTTTAGATCACCAATTAAGAGCCACAGCTCCTTGAGATTAGAGACATTGGATTGGAGTTTCTCCCAGAAATCAAGCTTTTCGGTATTGTAGGGTGTCCCATAGCAAGCTAAAAGATTCCAAATTTTTTCACCATTTTCTCCAAAGAAACTACCACAGATAAGTCTACTATTCTTAGCTTCAATAGTCAACTTAAAATCCTCATTCCACATAATCGTTAACCCACCAGATTTGCCAATAGCTTCCACAATTTCATAATGTATAAAACCCAGTTTCCTCACAACAGATTTCATTTTGTTTATACCACATTTTGTTTCCATTAAAAAGATGCAATCTGGCTTATTTGTAAAAACCAGATGAGATAAGAAATTTAAAGTATCAGAGTTGCCCATACCTCTGCAATTCCAGGAAAGAATTTTCCAATTTGCAGGGGGGGCATGTGAAGGCCCGCCACCCCGGCCTATGGAAAATCCAGCCGGCGAGAAGTCGGTCCTCTTGAGCTTTCTCCAGCATCCAATCTGTCCATCTGATTCCTTCTTTGAGAACTTCTTCTTGCTTCTTTCTTCCAGGACCATGCTTGCCTTTGTAAATTCCTGCTTCTCCCATTTCCTTGGTTTCTTTCTGGAAAAGGAGTTTCCAGACAGAGGTCTTCCAATTGTGACTCCAGATGAGAATCTTGAAGAGTATCAGATAGGAGCTCGGAGGGAGAGATTCCAATGACCGAATCTTGTGTTTGGTCATTGAGGCCTTTACTAACCTCCTCTGGGCGGGATATAATGATTAGGTTATTTTGGGTTTGAAACCTTGGGGGAGAATTTTCAGTAGAAAATTCGAAGTGGGCTCGGTTAGCTGAGCAGGATGCGGGATCAGAGGTCTGAGTAATGAAGCATCTATTGGGCCTCTCTTCCAAATTTTGAAAAGCGGCCCGTTTCCTGCTGAAGCCCGGTTGAGGGATGAGTGGGTATTTGTCTTCTGGAATCCTGCAGTAAGTTAGGGATCCTAGGCCCACATAGGAAAGAAGATCCGGGTCCAAGCCCTCTAAGCCCCTTCTGTCAAAGTCCTTCTTTACAGCTATTTCCTTTAGGGTTTCCGCCGCCCAGTTTGCCAGAGAGAGTAAACTGAGATTGGAGTCTTTTAGCTTTCCCACTGCCAAATCTTGCAAGATCTCCGAGCTTCCCAAAGATTGCCTCTTTAGGGTGGTTTGCAATGATGCCAGTTCATGGCACATTTCCAGAGCACTGCCAAATTCCATTTTTGTGTTGTCCCATCTCAGATCGCTGCCCCCGAGGTGTTGACTTTCGTCTGTTGCCGATTGGTTTCTTGCCGTTATCCGATGGAGCTTCCCGACGCCGGCTTCCTGCTTCCTCTCTATGATTTTCCTGTCGTTTTCTCCGAGAGGAGGGGTGTTAATGAAGAGGAGTGTGCTGCTGTTTTCCGCTCTCAGCCACGGTCCATAAAGCTTTGCCGAGATCCCATTTTGAGTGGTCACTAAGACCGGGTCGTTGAAGCCACATTTTCCGGTGATGTGCATCAGAGATCCGCATCTGTAACAGAAATCCGAGAGACGTTCAAGTTTGAACTGAATCCAAATCTCCGAATCTTGTATGTCCATGAAAAAGCCGGCTGGGAGGGGGTTTTCAACTGAGATATCAACCCGGAATCGAATATATCTTTGGGCCACAACACATTTCCGATTAATAGTTTCTTTGTGTATTTTCCCAATCTTGTTTCCCATCATGTTTGCTGTTTTTTCATGTAGGTAGGCCGGTGGGAGTCCATGAATTTGAATGAAGAAGCTTGTGGTTTCAAAGGTTATTTCTTCCAAAGCCTTATCAGCAGGCCAGTCTTTGAGGATTAGGTGCGCCCCATTTAGAGACCAGGGCCGACCTTGAAAAATTGTGTCTCTGTCTTCTTTGCAGCCGAAGAGGAACTTGAAGAAATTTTCGTTTATCTTTTCAATATGGACTCTGGATTTTAGTTTCCAAGTTTTGCCGATTATTTCTGTGATTGTGAATCTGCAGAAATTTCTGGATGATAGTATCTTTCCTAGTAGGATATTTTGAGACTTGAAAATGAAATCATTTTCATCTGGTTGTAAATTGAGATTTCGAAGTGATTCTTGCAGGGATGTAACTTTGCCTTGAATGTTGTCCATATCTAAGAGTGGACGGAGGGAAAAAAGCCCTGGAAAGGGATGGTAATTACTTAAAAGTCAATCACCATGGAGCTCCGGTTAGGAGCGATTGTCGGAAAGTTATGGAAATCTGCTGCAAGAAATGTTAGCACAAGTTTGTTGCGTTTGGAAGGAGAAGAATTTGATTCCAGATAAAAATGAAAGAGAGTTTGTAAATTACATTGAGTTTTAGAATTGTGGATAAGATAATTTAGATATATATATATATATATATATATAATAATAATAAATTTTATTCGGTGTGAGTAAAAGTCTAGTAAAAAAAAAAATCTTTATCAACATAAAAACCTTTCAAAATGAAACATAGACATCCTCATTTATATTTTACTATTTTATGAAAATTTTACAGTGATTCTTTTTATTAATTATTATATTACATATAATTTAACACTGATTCCACCATAAAATAGACATCGGCGCATATCATAGCAAAATATAATTAAACTTTAAAAAGTACATATTAGTTTTTAAAATAAAGTCCATCATTCATAGATTTTCGAATTTTCAATTAGGCTGGATGACTTTATGAATTAAATGGTAATCCGAAAGTCATGAAAGATGCACATGCACATCACTTAAAAAAAAGAAAAGCAAAGTGCACTTCGTTGGAGCCTACTCATAATATATATATATATATACACATACATAAATAGACAATAGTACTGCTCATGTGATGATATCTATAAATTTTTAAGTAATAAATGGTCTTAATTATACCATATTAGATACTTAAAATGATGTGATATTTAATCTAACCAATCTAAATTATCAAATTTAGATATCCTCAGAAAATTTGAGCCAGGTGAATTATTATATGTAACTATATATGCTTCACCAACCAGTCATTCATTCATAGATGCATATAATTAATTCATCAAAAAAAAAAATAGATACATATAATTAAAAATTTATTTTTTTCCCCAAAGGTAGCTAGCTCTCCAGCTCTAGCTCGCCCAGCATGACTGGCAGACGAAAATGGTCAAAGTCATCTTCTTCATCATCATCATATCACAGCCACCATGGAAACCATTCAATCAATATTCTCAAAGCAAAAGAGGACAAAAAAAAAAAAAAAAAAAAAAAAAAAAAAAAAACACAAAAAAAAAAAAAAAAAAAAAAAAAAAAAAAAAAAAAAAAAAAATAAACCTCAATGTGACAAGTCAATAAAATAAAGAGAGTCTGGGAAAATTTTTTTACTAAAATTTCTGATGAGCTATTTCGGCTTAATAATTGGATTTTCATACATAAAATTTAAAATCTTTCATACATAGGCCTCATACATTTGTATTTTTAATTTTTTACACATGGAGCTTTCAGGCTAACATTTACCTATATATTAAAGGGTATTTTTAACTTTTAGGGGCCCACTTTAGTCTGGGTTGAGTTTTTTAAATCAAAACAAAAATGTTGTTCTTTAACTTATCTACCACTAAAATGATAAATGTAAGTGGAATGATCGTAAATGATCCACTGCGTTTTTGACAATGTTCCACTGGTTGGCAGGCAGGTTCTAATAAAAATAATTTGCATTCATTGTCTTTATGATTAAATAAGAACTGTAAATCTTTTTTGTTCGTCTATTAATTTTGTAAGAATATTTTTTTTATCTTTACAAATCATTTTTATCTTTTTTTTTCATTTTCTTTTTTTCTGCAAACTTCTTCACATCCATTACAAAGATTGTTTGATTATGAAGTTGATGTTATGATTTGTAATGGATGGAAAAAGATTGTAGAAGAAGAATATGAAGATAATTTGAAAAGATAAAAATATCTCTGTAAAATTAACAATTTACAGATGAAAAAAATAAAAAAAATTTGACCATGCTAATTTGCTCATATTTAAATAACTAAACTGCTAAAAAAAAAGACGAAGAAGAAGAAGGAGGTCTCCCAAACATAAAAGACTAGAGTGTGCATTACACTTCTAATGTTCCCAACCCAAATTATTTCGGTCGGATTTCAAAAATACTTACCCGATACACATTCGACATGAATCAACCTCACATTATATACATTTTTTTAAAATCTTTTTTTTTTTTTTTGTATTTAAATGTTCTCCTAATTTTCTAGTAAACAGTTACAGTTTCACCGACTCTCATGCACCATCAGCAAATGGAGACCCTTCAATCATAATCCACGATAACGAAGGTTTCAGTCACCAGCGACTCTTTAATCTTTTAGATCTTCACCAACGAGCTCTCACACTCCTAGTCACATCAACACTTGATTTTTTTTCAGCGATCAGTGGCTATTTGTAAGCTTCCGATCACTTAAAGTAGCTAAACAAGTAGACTCCAAGCATCCTTTTTTCTATTCAATGATTAATATCTTATTTTTTAAATATTTGGATGTGGATTTTAAATTTTTTTAAAAGAATAAACAAAAAAAAACAAAGATAATTTATAATTCTTATCTTTTTTGTTTCAATTTAATAGTCAATTGGATGTCTTTTTAAAATATATAACAATGAATTGAAATAACGATAAAAAAGAGCTCTTTTTTATTGTTAATTTGTGGAATATATATATTAATCTTTCGATGATGGTGCTTTAAAACTATAAAAGGTGATTGCTTTTTACTTTTTTATTCAACAATTAGTTTATTTATTTATTTTTGATGTTGGCAGTGGGATTTAAAACTGAAAAAAGAAGAAGAGAATGTTACCAAATCAAAAAAAAAAACACTTTATTATTTATTCATATTTTTTATAAAATAATATTATAAATAAAAAATAGTGCAAAAATAAGTAATTGGAATCATTGCTATTTGACTGCGTTCTATCTAAAAAGGTCAGGCATAAATTGGTCGTGCTTCCAAAAATGAGAAAGGTTTGGTTTTTCTTTCTTCTTCTTCTTTTTATTTTTTGTTTTGTTTATTTTATTTTATTTATAAATTAGTGAAACATGTATCTTATTATCATCTATCATTAGATATGTAAAAAAAAAATTCAAAATTCAAAATCCAATTACACTTTTATGAAAAATTCTGCTCAAACTTAATCCTGATTCGTTACAGTATGAGTCTGAAATTGTCTAATTTTATCAAATTGATTTAGAATGTAAATCTTGAAACCCGATCCATTGAACTATTTATTAGGCTGTTTTAAAAAAAAAAAAAAAAAAGAATTAATGTAAATTTTTAAATTAAGTGCAATGTAAAATTGAAATTTTAATCGAATAATTCTCATGTCGCAAGGTGCAGTCCTAGATATATATCACTATTAATTTTTGAGTTTTAATACTATTTAGCTTCCCTAAAATTTGACATAAATTCAATTTAATCCTTCTGCTTCCAAAAATACTATATACCTCTCCAAAGGTTGTTTGAAAATTATTTATCTACGTCCAATCCGTTTATATATACACATTTATATATATCCTTTATAAATCTTTATTATTCACTCCTTTCTTATAAGTATAATTGATATTTTCAAAATTCTGAAAGGTCTCATTGAAATAAATGCAGACGTGAAAGAGCGCAGAGGAAGTTATCTCTGGTCGGAAGCTATATCTATATATATTTTGTTCTCTGTGTGAATTCAAGTCCTTTACATTTAATCATTAACTGGTTGGCATTGGATATTGTCCCTGAGTTTACTTGTGAATGCAAGTCTTTTATTTTTCGATCTGCAATATATTTATGTTTGTCTCTCTACTTGAGAGTCCATGCTTCTCTAATTCACAAATCACTAGGTATTAAATGATAAAAATACCAATCTAGTACCTTGTGCTAGCTGTGGATAACAGCTAAAGGAAATATATTAGTTTAAGTTTAAGGCGCGAGAAACTCCATCCTTTAATTACGTGAGGCTGTCTCCCTTCACCCGATGAATGCTAATAATTAAATATATAAAATAAAATAAAATAATAATGTTTTGTTTTTTTGTTTTTTTTTCTGTCTAATTCAAGTCTGCCTATATATTATTCTAAAATAGGAGGTATATTTCAGCATATAGATATATATCTATATTGTGAACACATGCTTATGTGAATATTAACAAAATGGGATTCATTTGTTTTTGTTAGGTTTGGCAAAATGCTATACGACATAATAACATGGCACGATAAAATATGATAAAAAAAATTAAAACGGATTGGAACACGTTAATACGATGTATCATGATAAAACACGATAAAAAAATATTAATTTAATTATTTCCTTATATCTAACTTTTTACATTACTTTTTTTTTTTTTTAAAACTATAAAATTTATATTTTATTTTATTGAAAGATAACACTTTTTATATATTGATATTTTGTTTTAGATTCTATCTTTTTTATTACTTATATTAGATGTACAATTTTAGTTTGGTTTATAATATTTTGAACATTTTAAATTGACAATTATAATGTATATTTTATTTTATTAGCCACAATAAATATTTAATATAGCTTTAATTCGTAATATTTTACATATTTTAAATTCACAGTTATTAATTATGTTGAATTTTAGTATACTAATATACATTTTTAAGATATTTAGCATATCATTTGAATATGTATTTAAGCTTAGTAGACATGAATTAAACACGACACGGCACGAATACGAAATGATATGGCACGAACATGAATGCTTAACGGGTTGGGTTCGGGTGGAAAAAATTTCACACGAACACGGTTCAACACGACAAATTGTCAAGCCTAGTTTTCATAGCAAATAATAGTTTTTTTTTTCTTTTTTTTTTTCATATAGTTTTGACATATTAGAAAAAGGATTAATGAAAAAACTAAGTGGAAGGAAGGACATATGAGCATCAGCATGAATATAAGTTGCTAGAAGCTACTTTCCAATATAGTTATTCTCTCGTACTTGGGTACACCTAGTGTGTAATTTCCATGGTTATATGTGTCTTTTGAGTTCATACTTCACCAACCATTCATTCATTCATTCATCCGGACATATAATGAAAAGCGTTTTTTTTGTCCAAAGGTAGCAAGCTCCAGCGATCTAGCTCTCCCAGCATGACCAGCAGAGAAAAATGTTCAAAGTCATCGTCTTCATTATCACCAGCATGGAAACACGATGTGTTTTTGAGTTTCAGAGGTGAAGACACCCGCAAAGGATTCACAGACCATCTGTACCACGCATTGGATCAAAAAGCAATCGGCACCTTCAGGGATGACGAAGGCCTTGTGAGGGGGGAATCCATTTCACCGGCACTCTTGAAAGCAATTGCAGAATCAAGATTTGCAATCGTCGTCCTTTCAGAGAAGTATGCTACTTCATCTTGGTGTTTGGACGAAGTTGTAGAGATTGTTAAATGTAACCAAGTTCGGGGACAGACTATTATTCCAGTTTTCTGCCATGTCCAACCAGACCATGTCACAAATCAGAGTGGGAAATTTGGGGAGCCCTTTACTCATAAGCATAGAGACCGAGATGTGAATGAGCTTAACCAATGGAGGAAGGCTTTGTCTCGAGTGGCTGATATTCATCCACGCTGGGAATTGAATGATGGCAGGTATGTAATTCTCCATTTTAATCAATTTTCAATTGAGTAGGGTGTACCGATTCCTCGCAATATTGTAGATTTTTTAGAGGTCATGGGTTGGAGTGTTCTTCTTTTTCCTTTTTGATTAAATTGTATTGTAATTCTGATCAAAACCAATTAGGATATAAATGTAATTATTCAAGTTAAACATTCATGACTATCCCCTCGGAAACATTAAATAATTAAGAGAATTTTGCATTGTCAGTCCTTTAAACTTAGTCTCTTTTACAAATTTGGTTCTGAATTTTTTTTTCTTGGCAGTTTAGTCCGATAATTATGGTTTAATTGTTAGAATTTTGGCTAAGAGTTTCAACTAGAACAAAAAAAGAAGAAAAAGAAGAAGAAGAAAACAATACTTAAAAGTCCAGAAATTTTCTCAGCATTTTCATATAATCAATTATAATAAAGTAAAGCTGAAAATACAAATTTAAACCAATTTTACATGATAGTGTTAGGCATGCTGTCTCTATCTAATTTGTCCAAGCCATATGGCCAATTAGTGCCACTCACTTCACTCATTTCAATAGCCAAAATATTTCACAATTTAGCCTTAATACATAACAACGCATCTATAATAACTGAACTAACAATAGACAAATCAATTACTTCAAAACAAGTAACTTTACACTTTAACTCAACCAAAATAAACTAATTTTTACAGCTTCCATTTCCTTTCTTTTCCGGCTGCATTTCCACTCTACAAAACCAAGCTTCATGCTACATGTTCACTAAAAATGCCACCATTCTAACAATCCCCCTTGGCATTTTTAGAGCCAACAAACTAACACTTACTTGAAGGTAGTTTTTGTTTCACAAATACATCACATTTTGGTGTCGGGCTTCTGTCCAACCACCTTCCACACACAATTGACAATTAAAGTAGAGGTCTCATGCCTCTTCTTCCTTACATTATCATCAACAATAGAAATTTCAAAGCCCTTCACACAAGCAAATGAATTTTCATAACTTTAGGAGCTTTATCAACCTTAACATCTTCATGAAGTTTCTCATTTTTATTCACATGCACACATAAATTAAAATTTAGATTTTTAGCACTATAAGCTGCAACAGAAGTCTTCTCCTTTTCTTTTTCATCTCATCTATTGCCTTTACAATCCCCAACAAAGTTCAATTTTTCCAATGCATTCTCATGTTCACGAGCTGTCTATGTCCACTCTTTTTTGGTCTCTTTTGGTTTCTCAATTCTTATTTCTTGGCTCTTTCATGTCACCGTTGTTCCAGTCACTTTGGAAGCATCCTGTTGGCCACAAGAATTTTGCACAATATGACCAAGCTCACCATGGATATGCTCCTTTTCACCCGAATCAGTCAATGCACCTAAATCATCATCCACAAATTCAATAACAAAGATTTTGTCTCTCATGGAGACCTCAAATACCTCACAATTTTTTTGGTCAAATATTTTGCAGGATTCATTATAAAAATTTAAGGAATAATTCCTTTCCACCATTTGGCCAATAATTAGCAAATTCACACTCAAACTTGGCACAAACAATTCATCCCAAATTTGTTTTTTTTTTTTTTTTTCCCTAAATGTGTGTTCACAAGCACATCTCCTCTACCACAAGCAACAATATGAGTACCATTTGCAAGCCTAACATTTTCAAATTTTTTTTTTTCCAATTTGCTAAACAAAGTCTCTTCAAAGCGCATATGATTTGAGCTTCCACTATCCAAAATCCACATGCCTTTGCTTTTGCATTTTGTGAAGCAATTGGCAGCAAATGAAACCTCCTCTCCTGGCTTTCTCTCCATAGCTACATGAGCTTGAGCTCTTGGTTTGACTTCTTTCTTCCTCATCTTGACACTTTCTCAATATGACCATATTTTCCACAAAACCAACATTTAACATATGGCCTAAACCAACAATTTTTTTTTTTTAAATGTTCTTCTCTTTTACAATAACAACAAGGATCATACTTTTTCTTCTTCTCCATCTTCTCCCCCTCATATCTTAATCTCCGAAAGTTTGGAGCATTTCTCTTGGCCTTCTCTCCTTTTGAGGATGAAATACCTTCTTCTCCTCCTTGTTGTGACAAGAACCTTGTCTACAAGATCTAGGACATGCATACGGTAAGCTTTCACCTGCAAGAACCAAGCAACAACTTGTGATGAAGCCATTTAACATGCATGTTTTCACTCAAACACAAGAAATTTTCTCTGAACAACCAAACTGATCTTGCCTCAAATTTTAGCAAGCTTTACCTCAAAGACAAAAGAGGAAGAAGAAGAAAATAACACTCACAAGTTTGGAAATTTTCCCAGCATTTTCGTACAATCGATTACGATAAAGTAAAAATGAAAATACAAATTTAAACCAATTTTGAACAGTAGTAGGCATGCTGCCTCTACCTAACTTGTCCTGATCATGTGGCCAATTAATGCCACTCACTTCACTCATTTCAGTCCCTAAAATATTTCACAATTCAGCATTAATTACATAATAACACATCTAAACATAATCAAACTAAAAATAGACAAATCAGTTACTTCAAAACAAGTAACTTTACACTTTAACTCAACCAAAACAAACTAATTTCTACAGCTTCCATTCTCTTTCTTTGCCGGCTGCATTTCCACTCAACAAAACCAAGCTTTATGCTTTCACTCAACACAAAACATGTTCACTAAAAATGCCACCATTCTAACATTAATTAGTAGCACAGTTAGGTCCATTTGGCATATAAAATGAATAATTTGTAATAAAATATGAATACTTATTCATGGGCATAAAAAAATGTGAGAAAAAAAATAGTCATTCCTAATTATTTATTTGGTAATAATAATGTCTTAGAATAAAGTTAAACCTTTATAAACATTTATTTTTCAAAAAATTTCAAATTTGGTAGAAATTAGTTAAAAGTATAGTTTTATATTTAACTGTGTACTTTTAAGATATGATAATCCATCTGTACAGAAGAAAAAAGAAAGAATGAAGTCAAGGTACCCTTAATTAGTTTTGGAAAATGTGAATGATGGTTATGTTTATGTCGCATGTGTAGGTTTCGTCTTTGTTTTGCACAGACGTTGTTGACCACAAACTTTTCATGTATATTTTAATTTTTTTATCCAGGCATGATTCAGTTGTTATCGATGAAATTGTTAATGAGATTTTCAAAGAAATATATCAAACAGCATCAAAGGACTTTGTTGGCATGGCTTCTCGCATAAAGAAAATCCAATCGCTATTCGACAAATGCCCCTCGGATGATGTTTGTACCATAGGTATATGGGGCGTTGGAGGTATTGGTAAAACAACTCTGGCTCGTGGATGTTATCGAAGCATGCATGACAAATTTGAAACTAGTGCTTTCATTGGCAACGTGAGAGAGGAATATAAAAAAAGTGGCATGGTTCACTTACAAAAGCGTCTTCAACAAATCTTGTTGAACGATGACAAAGGCAAACATGATGATCATACGGTAACCAATATATTAAGCCAAAGAATGCGTTCCAAAAAGATGCTTATCATTATAGATGATGTTGATAAATTGGAGCAAATAGAAGGTTTAGTTGGAAATTGGAAAAGTCACTATGACTGGTTAGGTCCGGGGAGTAGAGTCATTGTGACTACAAGAAATAACCACTTGGTGATGAATTATGGACAAAATTACATATATGAGGTTGAAAAGCTAAATGATGATGAAGCTCTTGAACTCTTACATCAAAGAGCCTTCGACAAAAATGGTGCTTTAGATGAGTACAGAGAGTTGTGCATTCAAGTTGTGGAATTTGCTAATGGTCATCCTTTTACTCTTGAAGTTTTGAGTCCTTACTTGAAAGGGAAAACGGCAGATGAATGGTCAAACATACTGGATGAACTAAAGAAACATCCGGATGATGAACCAATTCATCTTACGCTTCAAGTGAGTTATGATGGATTAGAGAAAAATGAGAAGGAAATATTTTTGGACATAGCGTGTTTCTTCAAAGGAGAGGATCTATATCGTGTGAAAAAGATATTAGATAGTTGTAGGTTTTATCCTACAATTGGTGTAAGAGTGCTTTTAGAGAAATGCTTTATAACCATTGCAAGTGACAAGCTATGGATGCATGATATGCTACAAGAATTTGGTCAGGAGACTGTTCGCCAAGAATCTATAGACATGTTGGGCAAACAAAGCAGGCTGTGGTATCATATGGATGCACGCCATGTGCTTGAAAACTATCAGGTAAAATATCTAATTGAAATACAATTTACAATTTTTTTTTTTCTTTTTGGGACTGAGGGTCACTTCCATGAATTATTGCTGTAGGGAACAAAAGCCATTCAAGGCATATTCCTTACTTTGCCTAAAAATGAAGAACTGCACCTGAGGGAGGAGAAAAAGATCCTAGAAATGAAAAAGCTGCGGTTGTTGAAGATTCATAATGTGCGAAACTTTTCTGAATGCGGATACCTTTCCGATGAGTTACGTTCTTTGGAATGGCATCAATTTCCTCTCACCTATATGCCATCAAGTTTTCAACCCAAAAATCTTGTCGAACTGACTATGTCCAACAGCTGTATTGAACGACTATGGGAGGAAACTACAGTAAGATTTATGATCTTCTTTTTTAATGTTAATGTGTTAATGAAATAATTACATTAAGCTTAGACTGTTGCCTTTTCCAACTTGCACTATTTGTTTCTCAACTTTTTTTTTTTCCGAACACAGCTTTCTTTGGAGAAGTTAATCTTACTCGATCTAAGCAAGTGCGAGTACTTGGTTGAAATCCCTGACTTTAGTAGGTTCCTCAATCTTCAGAGGCTGATTCTTGAAGGTTGTACAAGGTTATCAAAAATTCATCCAACAATCGGGGAGCTCAAGCAACTCGTCTTGTTGAACTTGAAAGGTTGTAACTCTCTTGACAGTCTTCCCCAATGCATGAGCTTCAACTTTCTTGAGACTTTTATTCTTTCAGGATGTACAAAACTTGATAGATTTCCAGAGATTGTGGGAGATATGAATTGTTTGTCGCAACTTTATTTGGATGGGACTGCTATAATGGAGCTGCCACCATCAGTGGAGCGCTCGAGCAACCTTAAATCATTGGATCTTAAAGACTGCAAGAACCTTTTGAGCCTTCCAGATTTTATTTGCAGTATCACAGCTCTGGAAAATCTTAATATTTCTGGTTGCTCACTTATTGACAAACTGCCAGAAAACATAGGGAACTTGGAGAAGTTGGAGAACCTCGATGCATGTAAAACTGCCATAAGGAAAGCACCATCCTCCATTGTGCATTTGAAGAACCTTAAAGCACTATGTTTCTCCTATTGTGGCGGTGTGACAGATGGTTCATCATTGCAATTTTCAGAATCCAATATCAGTTTTCAGTTGCCTAATTCGTTATCTGGATTAAGCTCTTTGATATATTTAGTTCTTGCTGAATGCAATCTAGAAGAAGGAGCAATCCCTGAAGATATTGGTTGTTTGTCGCTACTAGAGCATTTAGAATTTCACGAGCCTACCGGATAGCATCTCCCAACTTTCTAGTCTTAGACATTTGGGTGTGGTTAAGTGTAACAGGCTACAATCATTGCCAAAACTTCCATTAAATGTAAAATATGTACAGGCACATGATTGTCCAATGTTAAATGAAGGAATGAAAATATGGCCTTCTGATGAGGGATTCAGTTTCATTGATTCTCGCAGATCAGAAGAGGTTCAAGGACCTTTTACATACCACCCTCTTCCAATGCCCGAAGAACATATCCATAAACTGTTTCCTAAATTCATTGAGGTACATCTGTTCTGTTTTTCTCTGTTCCACTAAATAATTTTCTTATATTTGTTTTTATTTTATTATTTATTTTTCTTTATATAGGATCAAATTTATCATGGAAAAATACCGGAACTTCTTTTTCCTCATGCAAGAATTCCGGACTGGTGTAGTCGGTGGAATAAAGGGTCTTCTCTAAGAATCAGACTACCCGAAAAAGATAGCAGTGAGACGTGGATTGGATTTGCCCTTTTTGCTGTTTTTCTAATCAAGAAACATGAAAGCTTTGATGACGGTAAATATGATACCCGTTGTCATTTTTACACCGGTGAAGGTTGTTTTGTAAAATCCATTAAGATGGAAAGCTTCAATGGCTTCAAGACTGGGTCTTATGGACTTTGTGTCTATGTACCAAAGACAAGGTTTGCAAATCAGTTGGACAAAACCAGTCATATCAAAGTTTCAATTTCAACCAATAGACAGGATGTGGAGGTGACGAAGTGTGGGCTGCATATAATATTAAACAAAGATGTGCCGAAGTTTGTTCAAGATTTAACTGAAGCATCTAATGAACACCTAAACTTGACCACTATTAAGCATTTCATGCATGTACTAGAAAAAGTAATTGAATTGGAAAGATCCAATGATGTACATGATCTTGGATCCGGTTCAAGTTCCAGAAATCAAGTCTTCGGAACTCTGCATCCTACCAGCCAGCTGAGAAGAGATCTACAAGCCTTACTTTCAAGAATATTCTTTGAGGTGATGGATCGCTCTATTAGATATTTCTGTTTCTTGCACTGCCATTTTTGTCCAATTTACTAACTCACTAGTTTATGCACTTTACAGGGATCCTTGTATACACGCAACGTGCCTATCCCATTCAGTTTTCTTTACCCGGAATTTGCTTCCGGTTGGTTCTTCCATCAAAGTGTAGGCCGCAGCGTAGTTTGCTATCTTCCTGCAAACATACTTGATGACAAGTCATGGATAGGATTTATTCTATATGCTAAGCTCAAAATGAGTCCTTCTGATTTGCTCAATAATTATTGCGATCGAGAAACTGATCCTCCTTTGCTTCATATTGACTTGCATTCTCATGGAAGTAATATTTCACATATGACAACATTTGCTGATCTTCCCACAATGCCTTATTCACCTCAACTTCTTCTGTTTCATGCACCACGAGTGTATTTCGAAGAAGATCATTTGAACCAGTGTTGGGGAATAAGCGCTTTGTTTAGGACCAGCATACCCAATGTGGAGATCGAAAAGTGTGGAATCCGAGCAGTATATGAGAAAGATATCGGAAATGTAATTGAAATCATAACTGAGTGCGAATTAAACAGTCTAGATTATAAACAATTATGTTACCTAGAATATAAGATGATGGTGGAAAGCATCATCAAGGCATTTCAGTCTGTCGAGCTGCCTATACATTCAAGTTACTCCTCAGAAAGGTTAGGGATTTGTTTTTGCTATCATTCATGCATAAATTTATCAACTTATTGATTTCCTTGTGTGGACTTTTGGTGCAGGGAGTACGAATCCTTGAAAACAAACATGTATGTGTTAAGCACTCAACGTGTAGACAAAGAGGTTTCAAAAGCATATGAGCAACTTACTATTCCGCGTGATCCAATTGTTGTCCACTCCGAACGAGAGTTCATGGAATCTTCTTACAAACTGTTTGAAGAAAGAAGTTTAGGAGATTCAACGCTTGGTCTAATTCATTTGCAGATAATGGCAGAGGCTCCGCTCTTTGAAAATGATTTGAAAGGTTGGAAAGGAAATCTTGAGAATTTCCTTGAAGGTCACGTCAGCTGTTATGTCTTCATTACTCTCAGCCTCAAAGGACATATCATTTCTGTTTTAAAGCCCTTTGATCCTTTCTCTCCATACAATTTATGTTTCCCTCGGAAGGAAATTCTGGAGTGGTTTAAAGATAATCAAGCTAGTGAGCGGAAAGTGGGAATCGCATTACCACCAAATCTGAAAACTGATAAAAATTGGAGGGGGATTGCTGTATGTGTTGCCTTTTCAGTTTTGGAGCATCCAAATGCAATTCTTGACAGTGAGAAATTACATGTCTCGTTCAGACTTCTCTGTCATTTGAGTACAGATCAAGGATGTTGTTTGAATCTTGCCCCCATGTTCTACGTTACCAAAGACAAATTCAAATGGTCATATGTAGGTGGATTTATTTGGCTAACCTATATACCGAGTTCTTTGTTGCTTGCAGAGTTGAATGGGCAAAGCTACATACTCATAGATATATATAACGAGTGTCCAGGCTTGATGACGCAGAATATTGGAGCCCGTCTCTTGTTCGAACAGGATGTGAAAGAATTCAAACAATCAATAACCAAATGCTTGATAGGGTTCTTTGACAATTTGGATCTCGTCAGTCAATTTTTGGCCGATCATGAAACTGAAAGACACCCCTCGCATGCTGATGAGTCCGGAAGCAGTAAAAATAGTAAAAGCTGCATTTTACATGAAAGACTGGAAGGAGACAAAAACACTCTCAACCCAAAGGATAAAGGTAAACGAGTTCTACAATTATATAATCTCTCTGCCTCGCTTGCTTACCAGTAGGCAGAGATTGTCAGTGGTTGGAGACAGCCACTGAATTTCTCATTCTCAATTTTACCTTCTAGCTAGTCTGTTCTTTGTAGCTTCTCCTTTGTGGTTTGTGTAGTAGAATGATAATGAATAAATTGAAGCTTAGACAACAAGGAGCTACTTTGTGAAGGATGAATTAGGAGGAGATTAACTTGTCAAGCTGATTGGCCGAAACCTTTAGAGCTCCTTAGTCTGCTAATTATTTTTTATTTTGTTAATTTGTTGTTCATCATGACTTAATCAGGACTTTGCTCTTTCATGGTTTAACTTTAACTTTGTTGGAATAATCTTATACTACTATATTTTGTTAAATTAATATTTTGTAAAATCTGACAGGACCAATTTACCCAAGAAAAACTGGACAAGTAAGAAATTAATTAGCCTAGTTTGTCTCTCTTTTCGTTCTCAATCTCTCTGTCACTGATCAGAATTTATATTTTGCATTTTACAGGACTTTGATCGTGGCATGATATATAGCTCATGTTTCCCTCCTAATGAAATTCTAGATTGGTTCAACCAACACAATGGCCCTTCATTGGAAATCCAACTACCTTCAAGTCAATGCAGTGTAGAAGATAGTTGGATAGGATTGGCTCTATGTGCTTATTTTTCCGACTCTGAGCATCCAACCACCTTTCTTGATAAATTGGATCCAGATTTTACTCACTACCTTGTCTGTCACTTGGAAACTGAAAGAGTAATTTTGGAACCTCTGCATCAACATGGAATAACCAATGAAGAATTCAATAAATTAGGTGGTGGAGAATTCATATGGCTGTCATATATACCACGTCTTTGGTTTTCAGACCAGTTGAAGGACTGCAACCTTATTGAGGTTTCATTTGCAAGCGAACGAGGAGGCTGGCGAGCTCAGAAGTCTGGTGTACGTTTTCTATTCCGAGGTGATGAGGAAGATTTTAGGCAGACAATAAACCACTGCATGGCCTCGTTCATTGACGATCAGTTCCAATATCTCATACTCAAAGTTGATAATGAAAGAAACAAGATGCAGCGCTTTGATAGTCGGGCAGGAAGTAGCAAATTTAGCATCATTGTTCCTGATCCTCAACAAGAAAGACTGGAAGGACACGAGAATATAAACCAGAAGGATAAAGGTAAAAGAATTTTGCAATAACCTCTCTGCCTCTCTCCTGAATTGCCGTATGGGAGGCAGATCATTGTCTGTCTTACTACCAAAAGCTGGAGAGCTACATATACTCTCACTCACTCACTCTTATGTTTTCTGTTGCATTTTCTGCTGTGTTTTGGATAATTAGACTGTGAAATGTGATTAAAGTCAGCTGGTTCGTTTATTGGTAAGTTTTGTCTTTTGGTGTATTGTTCTCTGTGTATCAGAAAGTTAGTCAAGGAAAAGACTTTTAAAAGAGGTTAAAGTTTATCCGGGTCATAGTCATATAAATATCTCTCTTGTATTAGGCTTGTATTTTCAGTTTTTTTTTTTTTTTATTAGTAAGAATGCTTTAGTTCTCGGGTTACATAATTTTGTGTGTGAGTTTTACGTCCAAGAAGTAGAACCACTTTCTTGGAACCTTGCTACATAATGTCTACATAGGCAAAGTTGTGCCGCATAATTGTGATTTGTAGCCTGTTAATTGGTTGACACCTAAAGCTCCTTAATCTGTTGATTTCTTTGTCATCATCATGATTAGATGAAATCTTTGAATCTTTCATGCTGCAATTTCAAGCTTGTCTATGAAACGCATTACCTTCTATAACCAGACTCTGATTTTGCTCTGTTTTCTCCTTTTGCTAACCAGGATTTTTGACAATGAGCGAGATCACCTAAAATTGCAACAAATTAAAAGTAGATGATCTAAATTAATAATAAAAAATTGGTTTGAAGGAGAATAAGTTAGCAGACCCTCTAATCGAGAACAATTATTAGTGGTTGATGCGTGTCGTAAACACCAAAATTAATTACTGAATTTAAATACTACCGTAGTAGCAGCAAGTTCAGGTCGATTCCACATAGACTGATAATCAAACTCGATCTATTCCAATTAAAGTAAAATTATAAAAACAAAAGGGGGATTTTATGTTGGGAAGTTCAATTATTAAAGCAAACAAATTAATAAATATTGAAAATAACAATTGGATAAAACTTTGGGTCAGAATATCTTCAATTACTAAAGAACAGGTGATCACAGACACAAATATATCCAAAAATAATCATTCAATGTTGGATTGAATAAAACAGCACGACCAATTTTATTCTAACTCTCGCAATTAATTAATTCAGATACGATCGTAAATTAATCATAATTCTGAAATATCTAAACCAACGTGATCTAAATCAAATCAGAACAGCATTAAGAACAATAACAACCAACAATAAACAAGTCCTATAAACGTTGTAAAACTTTAATCTATTATGCATTCTCCTAAGAAATTAACAAAAGCTTAGCATGCAATTATTAAAATCAAAGTGCTACTAAACATGGAACATTCAATACGATTGAATTCCTAATTAGCAAATACCCAATCCACAAATAATTATAACGGATCCAAATTATAATCAAAAGAGAATTGAATAATAAACAAATAAATTGGAAGAACAAAAATTGAATAATTAAACTTGAATTAAAACTTATAAATCAAGTCTCACACCTTGTACTTTAGTAATGAATAATACTCCTACCCAAGAGAGAGATTTAGCTATTCATAATTGTTAGAAATCTCAATTCTTTGTTGTTTTTGCTCTAAAAATGGCTACCCCTTTACAATAATGATAAAACATATTTATATTAAAACCTAGGGCTAAAAATCACAAAAACGGGCACAAAAAGCTCAGATTCACGCCCATCCAGGCGCTTGGGCATTGCACCTGGGTTGCACTGCCTTGCTGCCAACGTTTAGTTAATTACGGTTTTGCTACTGCTTATTCAGTTTTTCTGTTTAATTACGATTTTGCCACTGTTTCTTCATTTTTCATCACTTTAAGCTCAAATCCACCTAAAACATAGAAAAATATAAATTAATCCATTTTAAGTGAATAAAACATGCTAAAATCAAGTATTAAGGTATATAAATATATATAAATTGTATCCCATCAAATACCTCTACACTTAATCTTTGCACGTCCCGGGCAAATCATAAAATATTATATTTCAAAAAAAAAAACTAAATCAATCAAGCAACGAAATATTATAGACAGAGACAACCAAAAATTCAACAACTAGCACATCATAGCCACATGAATCCAACAATCTTCAGTTTTACTAGCAACCAACTTAATTAAGCTCAATTCAAACTAGCTCGGCAAACAACTCATTGAATTCTCTCTAATCACTCAAGTGTTTAAAAATGTTGAAAATATTCTCTCGAATTCAATGCAAAAATTTTCTCTATCATAAGCTTGCTTATCAATCTAATCTCCACCAACTAGCATACAATTAAGCACAAATCCGAAGGTCTTTTAAAATGTTGTAAAGTGGTTTAGGTAAAGGTAAGGTAGAAAAGAAAAATCATAAGAAAAACAATGGGGTAGCATCCAAAATCCAATAAAGCATTGAAGATATGATCTCACTAATACACACCAACATTTTTCAACTATTTTCTTTCTCCTCTAAACTTATCACATTTAGCCCAATTCTCATGCTTTTACACAAAAACACAAATTTCTCACTTTTTTTTTTCCTTTTTTTTTTTCTTTTTTTCTTTGTTTTTTTCAAATACTCTTTCTACTACTGTTTTTTTTTCTTTTTCTTTTCAACAAACACACCAAAGCATGAGAATTCCAAATATCTTTCTTCAACCACTATATACAATTCACTCATACCAACCATCATAAGTATGATCACCCCCACACTTAGTCAAAACAATCTTTTTGCTCCAAATAACCCACAAAATTCACCATCACACATCCCAAATGCTCAATTAGACTTAGGATAGGAAAAAGTAGTCAAAAATCAAGTCCAAGGCTTGTAATGTTGGCTAAAGATCAAAGAAAAAGATCATAAAAGCTCAAAGGGGTTTTAGGAAAAAGTAGTCAAAAATCAAGTCCAAAGCTTGTAATGTAAGCTAAAGATCAAAGAAAAAGATCGTAAAAGCTCAAAGAGGTTAAACAATGATAAACATAAATGTTGGCTTCTTTAGGCTAAGTAGCTAAAATAAAATAAAATAAAATGCCTTCATCATTTTAATGCAAAAATGTAGCAATATGATCTCAATAAGCATGTCAAAGAAAGTTCTAAAGATACAAATTCATACATGAATATCACTCACAAAAATGATTAAAAGAAGTAATTAATTCAACTTCAATGCTCAAAAGCTCACTTAAGCTTAAATTTGCCGAAACTAGTTTTCATTTAACCAAATTCAAATGATTACTAAAACAGACTTCAAATTGCTAAATTCACTTAGCCAAACATGCTATTTACTTCATTTTATCTAAGTTCCCATCTATAATATTAATACTTTCATGACTCAGAGGAATGAGAAACATCAAAAATTAAACAAAGCAGTTGTTCACTAATCTTAGTCTCAGCCCAAGAACACAAATAAAAAGTAAACTAAAAAGCAAAACAAAATACGAATAAAAAAAATTAGCTAACCTAACAAAATAACAAATAAACTAAATAATTATACAATTTCCCCCCATATTTAAATCACATTGTCCCCAATGTGCATAAAATGAATTTTATATATGAAGAGAAAAGTAATACTCTTCTGAAAAAGCGAAGTCCATATTATGCATAGGAACAAGCCAAACTACTGTGTGACCGGGAGTTTTTTTTTTTTGTTTGCGCAGCCCAGCAAGCAGAGCCTGCCGCTTGGTGCTGCGATTTCAATTTTATTTTATTTTATTTTAATTTTTTTAAGAACACCTTTGAATTCCTCAAGTAATGGACTCGCCATTAAATATTGTGAATGCCTTCACTTCTCCATCGAATTCTAAGATTAGTACTCCTTCATGAACATCAATTTTTGCTTGAGCAATCTTCAAAAATGGTCAACCTAAAATTATTGGTGTTGGATTTAGAGATGTATCATCCGCCATGTCCAAAACATAAAAATCCGCAGGAAAAACCATCACATTAACTTGCACCAAAATATCTTCAACTACCCTTATCGGGTAGGCATTAGACCTATATGTTAACTGTATGATAACTCTTGTATCTTTTAGAGAGCCCAATTGTAAAGAATCATACATTGATTTAGACATCACATTAATGGAAGNGGTGCAATCAACAGGGGCACAAATCGAATGAATGCCTACAGAGAAGAGTTCTTAATATCTAGGAATAGGTAAATGAATTTGATGAGGAAACATAAGCAAATGGGGAGGAATTCTTAGAGGAAATTGAAGAATTGACAGGAGATCAAGGAGAACCTATATTGTGCATTCTTCAAAAACTACTACTATCTAGCAAAAATCCACTACCAACTCAGAGGACTTCCATTTTCAAGACTAGGTGCACCATTAATGGCAAAATTTGTGAAGTAATTATTGATGGGGGAAGCAGTGAGAATGTAGTGTCTTTGGCCCTAGTGAAAGCTCTCCAACTGCCAGTCACTACTCATCCACAACCTTACAAAATTGGGTGGATTCAAAAGGGAGTTGATACCAAGGTAAATGAACTTTGTCAAGTACCTTTCTCAATTGGCTCTAATTATGTGGACATTGTCACTTGTGATGTTGTGAAGATGGATGCATGCCATCTTTTGTTGGGAAGACCTTGGCAATTTGACAGGTGTGTTATGCATGATGGGCATACCAACGCATATTCTTTTCAATGGCATACCAGAAAAATTGTCATACTTTCTAAGACCTTGAACCAACCTCCAATTCCAAAGCAGCCTAACAAAACCTTTCTTATAACTTCAACTGGTTCCCAATTTCAAAGCCAATTGAAGAAAACTGATTTCTTAGTGGGTTTCCTTTTCAAAGACTGCAAAGAGAGCAACACTTTAACCCATCCTGTAGTCAAACCACTTCTCCAAGAGTTCCAGGATCTATCTCCAGTAGAATTACCTAATGAATTACCTCCCATGAGGGACATCCAGCACCACATAGATCTAATTTCTGGAGCCAGCCTCCCAAACCTTCCACACTACAGAATGAGCCCTACTGAACATCAAATTTTACAAGGCATTGTTGATGACCTCCTCCACAAGAATCTTGTTAGACCTAGCCTCAGCCCCTGTGCAGTCTCAGCCCTCTTAGTCCCCAAGAAAGACAACACAAGGAGAATGTGTGTAGATAGCTGAGTCATCAACAAAATCACAGTGAAGTATAGATTTCCAATTCCTAGATTGAAGGATATGTTAGACAAGCTTTAAGGATCAGTGGTTTTCTCAAAGCTTGATCTCAAGAGTGGTTATCATCAAATTTGAGTCAGGCCATGTGATGAGTGGAAAACAGCTTTCAAAACTAAAGAAAGGATGTATGAATGGCAGGTTATGCCATTTTGATTATGCAATGCTCCAAGTACTTTTATTAGGTTGATGAATCAGGTACTCAAACCTTTTATTGGAAAATTTGTTGTGGTTTACTTTGATGACATTTTAGTTTACAACCAAGACTACAAAGACCATTTGAATCAACTTAGGCAAGTGTTTCGGGTTCTAAGGGACAACAAATTGTATCTCAGCATACAAAAATGTGAATTTTTTACTGAAAAACTCTTATTTTTAGGGTTTATCATTAGTAAAACAAGCATACACACAGATCCAAAAAAAATTCAGGCTATAGTGGATTGGTTGCCCCCCAAAACAGTGACTGAATTAAGGAGTTTTCATGGCCTAGCTACTTTCTATCAAAGATTCATTAAGGGGTTCAGTGAACTGGCAGCCCCTTTGACCTCTTGTTTGAAGAAAGGTGAATACAAATGGGAATAGGAACAACAAGACAATTTTGATCTCTTGAAGCAGAAGCTAACCCAAGCATCAGTGCTGGCTTTGCCAAATTTTGACAAGGTATTTGAAGTGGAAACTGATGCATCAAAAGTAGGTATTGGGGCAGTGTTAATACAGGAAGGGAGGCCTATTGAGTATTGATGCATGTCGTAAACACCAAAATTAATTACTGAATTTAAACATTACCGTAGTAGCAGCAAGTTCAGGTCGATTCCACAGAGATTGATAATCAAACTCGATCTATTCCAATTAAAGTAAAATTATAAAAACAAAAGGGGGATTTTATGTTGGGAAGTTCAATTATTAAAACAAACAAATTAATAAATATTGAAAATAAAAATTGGAGAAAACCTTGGGTCAGAGTATCTTCAATTACTAAAGAACATGTGATCACAGACAAAAATATATCCGAAAATAATCATTCAATGTTGGATTGAATAAATTAGCATGGCCAATTTTATTCTAACTCTCACAATTAATTAATTCAGATACGATCGAAAATTAAATCTAATTCTGAAATATCTAAACCAACGTGATCTAAATTAAATCAGAACAGCATTAAGAACAATAGCAACCAACAATAAACAAGTCCTACAAACGTTGTAAAACTTTAATCTATCTTGCATTCTCCTAAGAAATTAACAAAAGCTTAGCATGCAATTATTAAAATCAAAGTGCTACTAAACATAGAACATTCAATAAGATTGAATTCCAAATTAGCAAATACTCAATCCACAAATAATTATAACGGATCCAAATTATAATCAAAAGAGAATTGAATAATAAACAAATAAATTGGAAGAACACAAATTGAATAATTATAATTGAATTAAAACTTATAAACCAAGTCTCACACCTTATACTTTAGCAATGAATGATATTCTTACCCAAGAGAAAGATTTAGCTACTCATAGTTGTTAGAAATCTCAATTCTTTGTTGTTTTTGCTCTAAAAACGACTACCCACTTTACAATAATGATAAAACATATTTATAGTAAAACCTAGGGCTAAAAAAATCACAAAAACGAGCCTAAACGATCAAATTCGCGCCCATCCAGGTGCCTGGGCATTGCACCTAGGTTGCACTGCCTTGCTGCCAACGTCCAGTTAATTACGGTTTTTGCTGTCCAGGCGCCTGGGCAATGCACCTGGGCTGCACTGCCTTACTGCCAACGTCCAATTAATTACGGTTTTGCCACTGCTTCTTCAGTTTTTCTGTTTAATTACGATTTTGCCATTGTTTCTTCATTTTTCATCCCTTTAAGCTCAAATCCACCTAAAACATAGAAAAATATAAATTAATCCATTTTAAGTGAATAAAACATGCTCAAATCAAGTCTTAAAGTATATAAAATATATATAAATTGCATCCTATCAATGTGCGTATTGATTTAACAACCGCCAGCATCTCCTCCTCATAGGTGGCGAGGTTCAAAGTGGTACCTTTCAAAGCTTCGCTGAAGTAGGCAATGGGCCGACCATGCTGCTAAAGAACTGCCCTAATTCCGGCGCTGCAATCGTCACATTCTACGACGAAT